>JAODUI010000007.1:7360986-7374887 GCA_027563995.1 Papilio gigon | reverse complement strand
TGGGAAGAGTACAGGGAGATGATGATGATGACGATGATTAAGGAACTTAGCATGTACCAACAAGCCATGAATAACAGTATGTATGGACACACATCATGGTCGGGCTGGACACTTTGTACTTCTAGTTTCAGACGATGTTGGAAACAAGATCTCGAACTCGGCCGGACGTCGTGAGTGGTGAGCGGGCGCACATCTTATTTAAATCTACAAGTTAATATAGCACTATACGTGAACGCTAGAACATAGACAGCTCTATAAATTAAACGTTATTCGTATGTATATTAAGATTTGAAAATGTAAGCTGTACGCACAGCAGCTACTTTGTATGAGGGCGTTCATAAATCAATCGGGCTGTAGGAAGGCGGCGGCGGCGGCGCGCGGCGCAGTGCTCGCAGCGCCAGCAAACAGTCTGCACAACGTATGGCGTGTCTCACTCTGTGCGTTTTGACCGGCAAGCGCCCAGCGCCCAGAAGGCAGCATCGCGCTTCAACTTGACAAGTATAAGTGGTCAGTCGGCCTATATTTGGGTCACTATCTATCTAGGTCTATTGAGACAATTTACTTGGCGGACTTTTGATATAAACTTTAAATGTCCTTAAAGGTTTAGGGCAGAGCTGCAAATTTTAAAGCATTCCTTCTATTGAATACTGAAGATCCTATATGTCACACGCATTTGCAAACAATAATTCCCACATTCACTTCTTTTCGTTGACCAACATACACACCGACAATATCTATGGATCGCAACATGTCTTGTTTAAATGTTAGCAGGGCGCCGGTGTAGTGTGTGTGTTTTTTTTACAGAGGAAAAAAGCTTTGAGGCACCGTCAAATATGGAAGCTACGTCCGCTGAGTCGGGCTCAGGCTCATGCTAGGATGCAGGAACCCAAAGTTCACCCATCCTAACCCGAAACTCGTTACCGACCAAAACAACCGTCTCTATGGACTTTTTTGTACCCCCACGGAACTACCGCCAGGTATTACTTTGTGGGGGTGGTCTCAGCAGTCTTGCTTTTTCTTCTAGCAGTCTGTGTTTTAGCTCCTCTAGTCCGTTCAATTGGCTCTTCGCCGTTCTGTGTAGTGTGTAGTGTGTAGTGTGTAGTGTGTAAGGAATACCGACCCAATATTATATTCGTCACTTTATACGCAATAGGTAAAATTTCTGTACGTCAGCAAAGTTGTAAAAGACAATCTGTTTCGCACGACAGCTAACATTGGAGTAGCTAGATCATTAAACACATTGAGCATTCTCAGCTATGCACCGTGCTGTGCTCCACCGCGCACGGGCGCTGTGAGCAACATTCGATCTCCGACACGACAGCGGTGGCGGCTCAGCAAATGTTTGCTCGCATGACATGCACGCGCATTCCTCGCCCGTGCGCGCCGTCCGAGCGGCGGAGATTGGGAGAGAAATACTTCGTGATTGAATTGGTTTGTTATACTTCTGTTCACTCAAGTTGCCGCAGAATATAAGTACTATCTTTTTTACAATGACTTTGCGCTGGAATTCTGGCGGTTTCAATGTAGACAGCACGCGCGTGTCGGACGCCACACACACATGCGTACGTCGTCTTGACTCGCTGTGACGTCATTAGAAGAGAGTACTTCGATGATTGCCAGTCAGCGCTGCAGCCGCGGTTACTTAGTACCGCGGCGTGACTCATGGTGTAAATCATAATCAACAAACTTGTAAATGTAAGGCACCCAGGGACGTAGATCCGACATGCTCGAGCAGCACATTACGTGCGAATGTAGAACAGCGACGATTTGCCGAGTCGCCGAGTCGCCGTGTCGCTAATACCGTTTATCAATTAAAACTTTATCAGGCGATAAGTTCCGCAGTCGCCGTACAAATATTTGCTCGGAACGTCACTCCCGCGCTCCGGCCGCTATCTTATCTTAATTACTTCAAAATATAGCAG
Organism: Papilio gigon; assembly: GCA_027563995.1. NCBI lineage: Eukaryota > Metazoa > Arthropoda > Insecta > Lepidoptera > Papilionidae > Papilio > Papilio gigon. The sequence goes on along the minus strand of JAODUI010000007.1, from coordinate 7,372,965 downwards.
CTCGCCGCTCGCAGCTCGCCGCTCGCCGCTCGCCGCTCCCGCGTCGCCTCACACATTGACATTTGCACTCAGTCATTCTCAGTCATCTACGACTAAAGTTCACTATAGTAGTAGTTATTGTCCGAGGCTTTGTCCGCGCGCAGTAAATATATACATTAGGGAACCTCTGCAGTATTCCAGGCAGGTTAGAGGCAGGGCGCGGTCGGTGCGGCCTCCGCTCTCCGCTGAAGTCGCGTGACAGCGAGAGCAGGAGCAGCGGCCGCACCGACCGCGCCATCAGCGGCAACATGTCGCAGAACAACTTTAACTTAGTGGCCCCCCGCCCCCCGCGCGCCCTCAGCTTTGCACCGCAACATCTCATAACAAAAACTTCTCTATCTGCTACACATTGCCAACTTTCGGCACGAAGCAAACAACGGATATTGCCCAAGTTTTCACCAAACTTTATGAAATAGAGCAAAATTAATTTAAAAACAACAAAAACAATTACACTTCATACACACCCGTATGAAACTATCCCGAGCCTGGCTCGTGTGCGTGTGTGTGTGCGTGTGCGCGTGGGCACGTTTAAATTTTGCAGACTCGCCGTGCAATGATTAACAGCAAAGAATGCAAAATGTAAGGAAATTTAGAAATACGGTTATTTTTTTATGATGCAACTGAAACCAGTAAATATATTTCATTTTAATTGATACATCTCTAGTTCAGGTACGAGGTACGTTCCAAGTTGACGACTCGCTTTTGTCCGTCAATCATCGTGTGACCGTACACAAGTTATGAATGGTGTGAGCTTGTCGCTCGTTAAATACTTTACAATATTATAATACTTTAGGATTCACTGCATGTAATAGCAGGGAGGAGGCGATATATCGCGCAGCAAACTGCCCCGCGCTGTCGCCGTCTGCGCTCGTTGGCGGCACGCGGCGCGGGCGCACGCGGCGCGACACGAATAACGGTACGATTTATTACTAGTTACCTTTTGCACGTTACAAACATTTATTAACTTTTATCGAAATTGGAAAACCGTATAGTTGTAAGACAATGATTTCATCATTAGCAGACGCAGGAGACAATAATTATTCGGCGCGATCTCCTCTCGCCGCGACAGCTCCTGTGATGGATCTGTTTTTCCCTCATTTTTAACAGCACGTAAGCTTGTAACGTCTGCTAAAGAAAATGGAAACTCATTTAGAAAAAAGCTTTAAATGGTCGAAGAATAAAAGCTTCGAGCGAAATGGGCCAATAGTATCCGGTACGCGATTACAATTTTATAAAAGCACTTAATAAAGTTTGTAGCGGCGGTCTGCGTCCGGTCGCGTTGCCACTGCTCTCAGCTGGATGTAGCCACGCGCCACGTCCCTGCGTCGCCGTGCACAAGGACAAACATTCGCTGCCCTAAAGTTAACCTCCTTATGCAGTAGAGCCTACGACAGCATGTTAAATTGTTAAGATGTATGTAGATAAATGTGTTAGATTATAAATTAGTACATAAGTTACATGTTTAGAAATGAGTTTTAAAGGAAAAAAAAATGTATATATATATATCTCTTTAAAAATATTTCAATACTGTGTTTTATATAATAAGATGTAATTAGGATTAAATTTAAGTAACAAAAATATGTCTGTAATAAAAAATAGCAAAGAAAGTCCCTGACGACAAATGTCAGGGAAAAAGAGTTCAGAAAAAAATAAATTTTAAAAAAACCTCTTTATGCTGTAGCTCGGTGCGCCAGGCGTGCGCGCGCGTCTCTACTAACGTTCACCGTGCAAGCAGTGTAATGTGAACGAACTGGAAATAACAAGCAACTAACGCACCGAGCGAGCGCACGGGACGCAGGGCTGCTCGCAACTAAACCTACAAACAAAGTAAACGAAAATAAAAGAATAAAAGGGCTATCCTTTTAATATAGGCAAGTTATACCCTGAACATATGACGTTCCAAACTAGTTTTTTTAACTCATCAAGATCCCAGCGGACGTGGAGTGTGCATCACAATCGTAGTTGTGATTGCGGAAGCTACTGCACAATGGGTAATAATTCATTCAAATGTAAACAACTAGACTCATTATTCAAAAGTGATCTGTATCGGTACAGTAATATATCGGCACGAGAACATCGCGGAACTAGCTGACTGCTTCAGTTAGTAGAGAACCAGGGCAACTTATTCTAAGTTCGTGCGCGTCTTCCGGCGCCGCCTGGCCGCCGGCGTGTCGCGGTGTCCGCAGCGCCGTGATTCCACTATTCGTCTTCTAACCCACGTCATATCGTGTTATTAAAGACCATTTTTAATTTGCAATTTTTTAATGCAAACGCATTTATTCTAAGTTTTTTTATAAAGCAAATTATGTAAAACTTGTGCTCGGTAGATTTAACACGTTAGGAAGATTAATGTGCTAGGAATGAGGTCGGTGAGCACGATCAGTGTGGCCTCGGGTGACAGGCGACAGGTGACAGGGTAAAGAATCGCCATGTAATGGTTAAGAATGGCTTTGCACTGGATGTTGTGACTGTGACTAGGGAAACGTCATCTACGGGAGATACACGGTGACCGCCGGGGTAGGAACATGTTGCGGCAGTGTGCTATACCTGTATTATACTGTTTTAAGTACAATGATGGAACAAATAGTGTAAGTTAACAAAATTTGTAAATTAGCAAAGTTCGATGAGGCCCAGGAGGTGCGAGTGGTGACAGAGCCAGCACCGGCATCCCACGTCCAAGTCGCGCCGTGGCCATGGAGCGCGGTACTCACTCTGTACGCAACCTGCCCGCTTTTTAATGTAAATATTAAGTTTTGTTAATAGGTTATAGTTTTGCAAATCAACGCTGCGCAATGGTGTAATTCAGTCGGGCGGTTACCTATTGCCTAAGGCCGCGTAGGCTCAGCGAGGAACTGGAAAGTTTTGTTGGTTATCATATGAAGAACAATGCGAGTTATAGGGTCGGTGCCGCCGCACACACTTTACGTTTAAAATAAAATGAATAGCGGAATTTCTTCTGCAGTTAATTACTGAATGCGGATCCGCAGACGGAACGCAAAAGAAAGTAGACCGACAACAACCGGCTTTTGTTGTGCGAGCCCTAGATCCAGCACGGCGGTAGCAGCCGAGGCGCGGCTAGTCTCGCGGCGGCAGGAGGCTGGCAGAAGCCGCACGCTTACAGCTCGCAGCATTCCTGGCATTATTGCGATCCGAATTCCTTCCCACGACGCGCCAGACCGGACGAAAAACAGGTTTAAGTTACATTGCATACCCAAAGGAAATCACTCGTGTCCGTTCTGCGTACTTTATTATTAAAACAATTCTACAAACCTGGCAGCAATCGCCTCACGCCCCGGGATGCAGTACACCGCTCACGAATATTTATCACTTACACATATTTATAACTTTCACGATTAAAAGTAAAGTGTCAAAATGTAACACTGAAATGTTTCGAAATGTGAACACGCAGCCGCCGGCGCGCGGCTCCCTGCAAGACGACAACACTCCGCAAGCTCTGCCACCACACTGGCGGGGCGGCGAGCCGCGCGGGCTGGAGCGCGGCGAGCGGAGACGGTGGATGCGAGCGACGAGCGAGTACCTTCATTCTCGAATCCTACGCTACGGCCATTCAGGTACGTGAACTGCCGCTCAAACAAGAAAAACACACTCTAAATAAATCTTTATCGCTCACGCAATAACGGTAACAGTCGTCCGGCCGTCGGCCAGTGATAACGCAGCGTCGATATCACCGCCGCGTCTAGGATGCCAGTGCGAGAGGGACGGGCGGCGGCCGCGCGCGGGGCTGAGCGGGACGGGGATGTTTCGCCGTTTAAGATGGTTGAACCGTGAAATTCCTGCGATGAGTTCGGAGATGAAAGTGCCGACTCCGACAATAGTGCATCCCGGGGAATGCATGCGACGTTCTTGTCTCAATAATCAGTGGTCGTTAGACAAAGACGGCATATAAATAGTTAAGGAGGAGCGGGGCGGTGCACCGGCCCGTGGGAACAAGGAATTGACGGCGTCATTGTGTCACAACACAAAGCGGACTGCAGGCTGTCGCGGAACGAACTAAACGTTTGCTCGTCGACTCTGCTATTTGCATACACATAGTACACACAAGAAAGGCAACACTCGTAACATCGTCATATCTGAGTAAAAATTACCAAATCAATTTATATTATTTAATTTATTGTACCTAGAATAAAAATATTTTCGGAAAAGTAATACAAAAAATAAGTAAACAATGTAGAAAACTACAAATATTCTCATTATTTGTGTTGTTGTTCTCTGTTAGTGTTTTGTTGCAAGCTTCAACGACAATTGGCGCCCTGTCTCCGCAGCTCGCAGGTGCACCCAACGCGGCGCCGGCGCGACCACCGCGACACCAGCCCCAAGTCACAGCTACGTCAAGGTGACTAGAGGACTATATATGTCTCATTCGTTGTTTCTATATATTTGTTGCACCGAACATGTAACAAGCACACGAACATGGAACAGCAACTTGTAGCAGTGGTGTATGATATTTGGACACGACACGGCTTGTTTACTCAGGAAGACAGGTCGCCCCGCTAGCCGCCTACCTGTTTTTGTCTCCCGGGACTCGGGCTCCGCCGACAGACGAGCCCCATATAGACGCGTTAATAGTCTTCTCTTATCTTTTGAAAGAATCCCTCAGTAGTTTTTGCGAGACAAGAAGTTTTTGTTTAGTTTGCCAAACGTAGGCACGTCCGCGCAGAGTGGAATGGCTCTTCTAAGTAGGGATTCAAAACAATCACGTACGTTTTTTCTATTAGGTACAAGACTGTCTCGACGGTGTCGTTTGGTCTAAAGTTAATTCGCGCTATGGGTTATTTTAACGGAGGGTAATAAAATATGTAGCTCTGCTGCATACAACATACATGACAGGCATCCTGATACTCAAGCACCGCGGTACGTGAGGACAGCACACTGCAGTCGCGCCGTCCGCTGCACGCGCCGCCTCGTTACCTTGCTGCATAAAAGTAGAAACTTTTAATATATTTCATCGAAACTTATCTGCGTCCAATATCTCTCGCGGACTGTTCAGTCCTTATATCAAAAGGCAGCAGTAGTTTGGAGTTCACCGCCTGAAAAGAGAGCAACATCCGCGCCCCCTTCGGCGCGGGGTGAGGGCCCCCCCGCGCGCCAACACAACCAACCCCTCCCTTTTTAATGAATTCCAGTTTCACTGTTTTTATTTCTTGAATCGAACGTTAAAAAGATGTTTTGACTTCATAAGCAGTAGCCCTGAGGAAGGAACTCCCGTCCCACGCTGCCGCCCCGCGCCGTGACCTGCTTCACATTTATCTTAAATTAATAACAAAGACAAAATTAATTTCACTGAAAAAAACTCACTAGGAGAATTACCTGAAGCAACTCCGGCCACGCCCCGCTACGTGGTATGTGTGTGTGTATAAAAGCTTGCACCGGATTAACTAAATATGTTTGATTGTCACATCCGGGGAAATACTTTCCTTTTATAAACCGCGAGTGCGCCGAATTCGCGTCCCGAGCGGCTTTAAACTTAAATATATATCAGCGTCGCTCGGACCCGCCGCAGCACCCTCTGAAATGTCTTCTGCAAAACCAGATTTATTACTATTTATACTCAAGGAAAACGCACTCGCTGAGGTCGCGAGTTATTTATTGGCCAATAACTTAATTCGGATTATATTTGGTTCATTCTGCTGCTGCAACTAAATTAATCCAGCTCTAAACCCCTAACGATCTTCCGTTAGAACAGGTCTCCTTTGCTGAAGTAAGTCTAACGCTTGTTTAGTTTACTTAATCAATACTAAGTTGTGCTACACGACTGCTTTGAGCGCGACAGAGAGGGTCTCCTTCTAGTGATTCTACAAAAGTCTTTGCTCACTTTTCTAAGTTATATCTAAGTAAGTACTAACATGTAATAGGAAAGAAAATACATAACAAACCACTAACCTCTGCGTCGCTCATTTCAAAAGCGATACAACTGTTTCCTCGTGCTCGGTGCAGCTGCAGGCTGGAGCCAATTTTCCATCGGCAGCTTGTTACAACAAGGCTCTGAAATTTCAGTGGGGCTTTCCCCTCGCCTCACCTCGCCTCGCCTCGCCTCACCTCGCCGACACGCAGACCAACACAAGTTTAGATTAAACGCCCTTTGAAACATTATCGATGCCAAATTCAATGATTCACTTTAGTTCGGAAGCTGATCCGAGTTCTTCAAAGATATCATTAATTTGCATCAAAGGGAATCCCACCGGATTGAAATGTAAACTACAGCGAGCATCTCGGCTGCGCAGCAGCAACAGCTGCTTGCTAATTTATGGTAAAGTATAAAAGCTTCGCAAACTCAATGTTTCTTATTGTTTGGTCTTTTTATATAATCGATTGTTAATTGGAGATGGTTTCTGATAAAGATATTGGATCCACCGGCGACTGGTGTTTCATTGTAATTTCAACTCATCGAAGGGTCCAGGAGTGTGGGTCGTCCTCCCTCCAGGTGGACCGGCGACTTAGTGCGGACGGCAGGAAGTCGTTGGATGCGGAAGGCGGAGGACTGAATACTGTGGAAGGCATTGGGAAAGGCCTATATCCAACAGTGAGCAGACAAGGGCTGTTGATGATGACGATGATGATGATGAAGTTGTTGTGAAACATGTTGCAAATGAGATCCGTCTGCCGGACTGCTCGAAGTGTTCCCGTAAAGTGTGCATGAGACAAGTAAAAGGCTGCTTCAAGAGCCTGCTTGCTTGTTTGTAAAGAGTTTCAAAAAGTTCACTCGATTTTTTCGTTTTTGTTTACTTACGTTTTATGGGAGAGTTCAGTGACGCGACGTAGTTTATGTAAAGATTAGCTAATGTCTTAAAACGCTCGCCCGTAACTTGTCGGCCGCAGTTCGTGGCGTACAGAGTGTAGCAGAAAATCTTTCTCCAAATAAATTGGGTACTTGGAAGTCTACAATAAGAGGGTTGCTTTCATTGTATGGAGAGTAATGGGAAGGCGTTAGTTAGAGTGTGTACGCGGGATCGATTCTAAAATTGTTCTAAGTCTAGCGAGGCCACGCAGATTAGATAATTTACCACTATATTTTTTTTATTGTAACTAAAAACACATAGAAAAAAAATACATTTATCAAAATGTCTTTAGCTAGAATACTTTTGAAAAAAAACGATGCATGCACTGCCCGGGAATCGAACCCGGGTCGCAAGAATGGGAATCTTGCATGATACCACTACACCAGCAGTGCTCACGACTGCGATTTAAATTTGCACTTAATTGTTACATCACATAGAAAGTAGCTCCTTAAATTACTTCGAAGTAACCGTCCAGTAAGGGGCGTTATTCTCATTTGGGATGAATCAAGATAACAGCTAACAGCTGGTGTGCCCCAGTACTGCGCCTACAACAGACCGCGTGCCACAACAGACATTTTTTAATTCAAATATAACTAAAATTAAACCCTTTAAAAGGAATATTTTCATATTTCCTGAAATTAAATTTATGTGTTCAATAACAAAGGGTTCTAAGTTATCGCAGACAAAGCTAATTGGATTAATTTTATCAAAGCATTTAGTAATTATTTCTGACGACCTTAATTGATCTGTCTCTTGTCGAATTATATACAATTTCGAGCATCACTATTTCAATTTTAACTTGTTAAATCTAAAATTAAGTAACAACATACGTGTGTGTGTGTGTGCGCACACTAATTTCAATATCCAATACGTGTGAGGCTTGGCAAAGGCCGCGTATATTTTTGATAATAGAAATAACTTGGAACTGAAAGGAAACGAACAAGTTGCAACAGCGGTAACATCAAAATTATGATTGGTATGGAGAGTGCGCCGGGCGGCCGTCGTGCGCGTCGCTGTCTACCACCTCGCCTCACAAACGCGGTAGGAACAAAAAAAATATTGACGAGCACAAGTGGATATGTGATGGGCTCTCCATTGCTCGCCTGCCGTGCGCTGGATGTTGCCAACAATTATCAATAGTTAAGTATTGGTGTGTTTTAATATAGAGCGGTCGTTGTGTAGACAATGAAAAACAGTTAGTAAGGACCCATATCAAAGTTCCGTCAGAGGGCGCGTGGTGTATCAGTTGGGCGGCGGCGCGCTTTCATCTACCGCCCGCAAATGTGTCACAAACGGCGAACGGCAGCAGTCAAGTTATTTATATAATCAAAGCTGGCGCGCGCTCAGACACTCCATCGCTACACTAGTTGTTTGCTTCTTTGCTTGTGTCAAGGCTTCGGACCCGATGGCCTGAGTACATTGCAGGTTTGATTTATAGCCGTGTCGGGCTGATGTCTCTCTCGGTACTTAGTTACGGCAGAATTTGTACTGCTCACGTCACTGATGGACCTAATAATAATTTCTACACATACAATCCTGTCAATTAATTATTTACATGTCACACACAGGGACAGAGCAGAGTTTTTGTCAGTCAGCGCGCGATAGTCGCTCGACTGCAAGTGGAGTGGCCGGTATTCAATGATCGCAGTCTGGCGTCACACGTTGCAGCTGCCAGGACGCAAGCGCGACCGCATGCGACCAGGCGCGCGCACCTCGCGCCGCACCAAACAAGATCTGTTTAACATTGCAATCAAAATGGACCAGGCTTTGACAGATTCCGCGCGGCCGACTATTATTAACAAATGAAAAGCGCTCGGCAGAGTGATACACGTTACAATATTCTCTTTTTGCAAAATCATTCGTTAGTTTATAACGAAAATAATAATAAATGAAAGTTTCAAAAACATAAATTTTTATTTTTGTGTTTGACCTTTTAGAAAGAGCGCTGCTGCGAGCGCGCGTGCACTTGCCTCCGTCACAGGAAACATCGTGTCGTACAAACCAGTAGTCAGCCACGTTACTGGAATACTGTACATACTGCATTCAATACAGGATGAAGTCTAAAGTATTTTTTATTTAAAAAAGTTATTACACATTTTGGTTTCATAAATTATAAGTCCTTAAAACTTAGACATGGTCGATCTAGAAGTAGAGACCGCTGTAATCTCCGCCAGTCCCTCGACCGCCCTCTCGTGGATGCAAACTTTCTATCTAGATCAGAATTGACAAAATATAATTGCATAATTACTTAGCGACGGCTCGCTGTGCAGAGCGAATAGTTTCGTGTAATTACTCGTTCCTTTTATTTTGTTGATTGTGTTGTATCTGTGTATGCGTTTTAATTGAAAACGAGCGGACGTGATTTGGTGCGAGTGTGTGCGCGGGCGTGCGCGCGTCGGTCGTGTATCAACTTTAATCTGAACTCAATTTATTTTGGTATAAATTTGATGCAAACTGCGTCGGCTGCCACGTCTGCGGCGGCTGTCCGTTGACTTTCATTGTTATTTATGTTAAAGTTTTTCGCTGCCTTAAAACATTGAACAGCGGGACGTTTGTACTTACCGTTACCGTAGCCTCCGTGCTACGCGAGTGCCGGCGAGTGCTACGCACTGCACTGTCCAACATGTGATTAAATTATATGAAACATTTTAAGACACAAAGGGTTTTTTTGGTATGCGGGACACACCCAAACGCGTCTCCGCTTCACCGCGAAATTCACAAGATAAAATGAACTTTGGCGAGTCTATATCCTGCGGAGAATAACAAAGTGTAGAGACTTATCGTTGTTTTGAAAGTATAGTTCAAAGTATCCGCCAGTCGTAGACAGTTAGAAGTTTGCGGCGCTCTACCTGTACCACTGCGGTGGCCCACTTTACTTTACATCCCGACTTAATTCGTAACAGGATAAGTATTTACTTGCATATCCGAGTTATTATTTCGGGTAGCGTGCGCCGCGGAACGCTGGCGCCCGCGTCGCTCTCTCTGCTCGGTGCTAACTCTAAATGTTGTACACAACGTACTGCTTTTATTAAGTTTACGTTTGTTATGAAACAAGTTGACTTGTGCCTGTTGACACTCGACCATACATTCGATGTCAAGTGCTCGGGCGCTCAGATCACCAACTACTTCGATAAGGTGCAACAATTTTCATGCGCAGTCATAAAAGTAACCCGTATGAGCAATGACGGCCCGGGGGTGCGCATGTGAAAGTAACCTGTTGTGCTACAAGCTAAGACTTGTGCCTGCGCCGCGGGGCGAGGGCGAAGGCGAAGGCTACGCTCGACAATATATCACTAGTTTGGGAGGCTTAGTGGCGGCGTAATTAATAACTGTCATCTATCATGTGCTCGTCGCCGGCACACGGCCACGCGCACACATGCACAAGTCGCTGCACACTAAAACACGCTTCTCATCTGTCCGTCTAACACTGTTAACTGACCCGCCCTTTACTAATTACTACCTTTACTTTTTGTATGGAGGCACTCTATATTTTTGGGCAAGTTTGGTAAAAATCGTAGTCGGTTATGTCCTTTATTAAATTTGAATAGGCCTAGGTTACTTATTGCGTCACATATAATATAAAAATTGATTTTTTTTATAGATATTTAAGATTTTACAGTAGTTGAAAATTCTCTCATGATTGTGGGTTTTTTTTTAATTGTTTCGGTATAATAGTTTTAAGTATTTTAAGTTGTAGTAAATATATATTGTTTATATAGGTTGTGTACGTTCTGCCGTAACCGCTCAATCCGTATCTTATAACAGCGTCGGCCAGAGCGTTATACAACATCCTCAGAATCTAGTAAGGTAATTTCTGTCTAAGTAGGGACAGCCTAGACAGAACCGATCTTAGTTTCTTGCAAACATAGTCGATGTGTTGCTTCCAGTTGAACTTGCTGTCCATTGCCAGGCCTAGGTGCCGGTGTTCGTCGACAATTTGTATTACATTACAGGAGTTATTGCAGGAGGGTGTTTGAGTTAAGCGATGTCGCGTGCGTGAACTTGTATGACTAAAACAAGCTTCGCGCCGCCACCGGAATAGCCATCCAGTAAGCTCGTTTCTTATCTATATACTTACAGCGGATCATATTAACAACGTTTTAATTAAATAAACGAACATGTCCCGTGTTACCCGCCAGGCCAACATTCCAGGACTTTAATATCGCGTGGACAAAAGGCCTTGAATAGTAAAGCGCTATTTATTGTTGCGAGCCTGGATATTAAATATCAAGTGAATTGTTGTCCGCATAAACATAGATAGATTACGTTCGGAGTTGCCAGGTGGCGCCGCCGCCTTCGTGTCGCGCGGCGATAGTGCCTGAACCAAGGTCGTTACTTTAGCCTTTTTTAAATACAACAAAAACCACCCCGAAGACTTCCAGTGATTGGTGTAACACACAGCGATTAACGTGAGCGGTCGCGTCAGAATACACCGGAGCAGTAAAAGCTGACAGAATGAAATAAATGGTCGGCACTAACAGCTTCCTAAAAAATCGTTCTTGGTCCGCGCGGCCGTGGTGTGTGTTAGTTATTACATCAGTGTAGTATACACTTAATGATATAAATGGTCATTTACTTGTGCGCTTTGACACGGGATATGTACAACTGTTAGCACGGACTGTGACGAGTCACCGCCGGCTAAGGCACGTTAGTTTTCAAATAGCTTGTGTTGCCACAACATAAGAAAGTGTCCAGTGAAAGAATGTAATCCCGCCATTCAACACGTAATGTATCTAGTAGCTATAAAATGCACAATTTCAGAGGGACAAAAACATTGAAGCAAGTCGTAATCAAACCTAAAAGTGTCCGTTCCGGCGGCCATTTTGTAGAGGAAATGGCGTCTGTTTTCGTCGCAAAACGCTTCCCGCCATTGAGACTTGCTTTTTTGTGTCGCTGCGTTCTATTTCAAATAAGTATAATAAGTTTTCACATTTTCATTGAACGCGAGATGTTTGCTTTGCGAAGTCAAAAATTATGAGAATCAGACTTTCACCTCACACCTGTGTGTGACCGCTTGAGAGCGAAACGATCAGGAGATGATTCTTACACAAGCTGCAGCGACTTGTCGATCGGAAAAGAGCTTGAATGCAAAACAAATAGAAGTATTTTCACTGACTGCACAAGTCCAGTTACGAACTGCGAT
>JAODUI010000007.1:7328589-7355953 GCA_027563995.1 Papilio gigon | reverse complement strand
CTTATTAATTTCCACGTAAGCTCATTTCTTTCGCTCTCTGTCATTTTAAGATAACAATCTGTCTCCGGCACACCGCGCCGCGCGCTGCTCCCCCTGGCGCGCACACGAGAGCAGTGCCGGCAGCCTGCCAGTGCGGGGCCGCCAACACTCCAGGGGTCGCCGGTTCTCTCGCACGGAGGTGATCTTTATTAGAGAACTCTAAAATATTGTAAGATGTGTTCAGTGAGATAGCGCATCTCGGTCCTCGTGGACTTGATACTATTTACTGTCACGAGTATTCATTCACATTAAGTACGACCTTGGTACAAGGACAACGTATATAAGGACTTGCCATGCAACGTCCCGCTTCTCCGCCGGCCGCCGCAGCCAGCGCAACTTAGTAAGTCAGCAAGCGCAACGCGACCTTCGCACGCAGCGCGCGCGGGCGCGGGCGCGGGCGCGGGCAGCTGCGTGCCGGGTGTGCATGGGCCGCGCTGAGGTGCGATGCCTTAAAGGACACAGATCATATAGAGAGTGTGGCTCCGTCACCAGCCCCACCGGAGCGGCCGGCCGCGCGCCGCCCGAAGCCGTAGCCACACGCGTAGCATTATTGCAGTATTACTAGTACTAAACGGCCATCAATTGTTCACATTGGTTCAGCAAAGTCCAATGTTTCGTCTTAATTCTATCCATTACTTAGTCTTTTTAATGTTTCACACGCCCCACGTCCGCCGAGTGGCGTGGCGGCGCGCGCCCGCCGCCACTGCCACCGACGCGGCGCCGGGACCAGCGAACGAGAGGTGCCTAAAACGTTGCATATATTATTACCACTATACGGGTTGTTTGTTTGCTTTCAACTTCGGTCGATAACTTTATCTTGTAACATAGTTATGTTCACTATATAATTGTATATTTTCTTACTTGTATGTATGTATGTGCTGTCGCTCTATGGAATTAAGTGTAAGGTGTACAGTTATTTTTAACGTTTAATATTTTTCTTTATTATCGAGGACAAAATTCGTCTTAAAATGTTTTATTTGAGGAAACCTCAACAAAAATTGTTTGCATTTTAATATTTTTCGATTGTCAACGTCGTTCTCGCGGCCGCCACCGCCGCCACCGCCGCCTCCGTCTCCACCTCCGCCGCCGCCGCCGCCGCCGCGTCTCCAGCGCGGACGCTGTGCAATCCCTGCCTCGACGCGCTAAGTCATTACGAGATGATCAGTGCCGACATGTTCAAGTAGCGGGTGTCATGGTCGTGCGGGGCGGTGTCGCTTGTGGTTAAATCCTTCGTCAATTAAGAATCTGTTGAAGTCAGCTGCGAAGGCGGTACTACGCGCTGTCGGGCCGGCGCCGGCGCCGCAGCTGGCAGCGCGCCTGCTGCAACTGCGAGGTGACCTTGTGGCCGATGTCGCGTTGAGAAGTTGTTTCGTTGATGTGTTCATGTGGAGGCTGCATCAAAGGAGCTGTTGTGAAATATAATTGTTTAGCTTGTATTGTTTGAGTCAATATGATTGTGTCAATTACGTGTTCACATTGGTCTATTATATTTTTTCTCCTCGTTTATTAATTGTTAAGTAATTCTAGTGAAATTGACCAAAAATCGTTGTTTTCTAGTTATATGAAAATTGTTCAAATTGTTTGTAGTGTGAAGGTTGAGAGCGACCACCGAGCCTCTCGCTTGTCGCCTGTCGCCTGTCGCCTGTCGCGACCTGCGACCAGTTTCGATGTGTTGAGTTGTCACGCTCGCAGGGTGACGTCACGCGGCGATTGCAATCACTTCAATGTAGACTACTAGGACTTGTACGCGTGCACGCGCGCCTGCAATATGTATCTATCGTATTCCTAACAGATTCTTCGTCTATTCATTGCAAACCTCCCTCTCTCTCTAGCTAGCTCTATCGCTCATTACCGTTTTATTTACATTTAATTTCCCTAACCTCGGCAACCTTGTCAGTGTACTCGGGCTGGACGTATCATGTACATCGCTAGATTTTCTTTATGCTGTGTATTAAATATTTCATGTAATTCCCGCATACATACGAATATTGCTATATTGCTAAGTAAGTCACCAATAGGAAGCTGTGATAGGTAACGTAATACCCCACAGAGAGCGCGCCGCCCGCGCCGGCCGCCGCCCGCCGCCCGCCGCCCGCTCCTCGGATGCAGCACGATGCCTTAGAGAGCATATGTTACAAGAGATATGTATGGTAGGAGCTCCTCTCCTCTCTCCTCTCTCCTCTTCTCTCCTTTCCTCTCCTCTTCTCTCCTCTCCTCTCCCTAGCACACGCCTGAACACATCATATGTATAAGAAATATGTATATTTTTCTATTTAAAATTAGCGGTGCGGTGCCCCGTGCCGGGCGAGCGGCGCCGCTGCTAGCGGAGGCTTCGTAGGAGCAGCTAGGCTGTGCTGGTAACATGTTTCTTCAATAAAATATCATAAGTTACATAAAAACGACTTTTGATTAAGGCGTCCTCTTCCACTCAATACCTTGACTAATTGTACTCAAGTAATGTTTCGTATTAGTATACGGATACTGCGGGCGCGCCGGCCGCTGGCGGTAACACTAACGTAAGCTAACTTTGTCAGTTGTCCCTGTAAATGTAACGGCCTAACACTTCCTAAACTTAGAAAGGAATGAAGCTACTGATTCACCGATGTCAAACAAGGAAGATTCTCAATTCGTCTGTATTTTTTTAGATAAATATCATATTGTTTTAAAATGACGTCGGTTATACAAACATATATATTACTTGAAGCAAGTTACGCAACCTCTACTGGCGCAGTGGTATCACGCAAGATTCACAATCTGGCTGGCTGGTTCGATTCTCAGACAGTACAGTTCTTTTACTACGGCTTATTTAATTTTTTTTTAACATGTAGCTAAATATTTACTAATATTGTGAACAGAGTCATGTTCGTAAAGTGTTATGGAGGGCTCGTCGTGACGTCCACACGACAAATAAACATATACTATATTTTTGAAAACTTTATTTAAAAAAAAATCATGTATAATGTATACAAACACACTCAGACACTTTAACAAATTGTATTAACTTAACACGCGCCAGCGCACGTGCAGTACAGACACACACACACGTGGCATGCTCACACTCACACAAACCCACGCACGCCTGCGCAGTAAGAAATGCTTACAAACAGATGAGGGGCGACGTGAACGAGCTCGCCGTCATCGGTCTGTACAAGAGGTCCGAGTTGTAGCTGTCGCGTCCGAGCGAGCTGGCACTCGACCACCGTAGTCAATACAAACTGTAGGGGACTGTTGACAATTACAATATTTGAGTCCAACTATATGTCAGATTATCAAAAGTGAGCTAAATTTAATAGGAAATTATTTATTTTGGTGCGCGTTGATTTTGAATTAACGGCATGGTCAGATTATCGCGGTACTCTAACTAGATATGTACGTTTTTTTTGTTTTTTTTTCTTTAATATAGTAGGATTAAAACCCTCCAAGATCCATACAAATATGATATATGTCATACGAATTGTTCTCGGTAAATAATGTAGTAACATACTTTTACATGTATAAGTATCAAACAAAGTTGTACACTCGAGAGCAGCGGCGGGCGGGCCGCGCGCCGAGCGACCGTTATAAACTAGTACAATACCTGTTACACAATACCTAGCGTCGCTGAGGAACTTCTGGCAGCCATTTCTAAATTCGTATTCTATACGAGCTACATTTCGAGCGCAAAAATGCTCGGAACATTCGGGAATTGGAAACCACTTGCCGTGTCATCGGTCTCACTCGCGTCGCCGGATACGGCGGCCGCGGCCGGAGGAGCTGCGCGTCGTGGGCCATAGACAAACCTCTTCATATCACAGCTGTCGAATGCACAACAAAACGATGCATTGTCCCTTGTAGTAAAACTAAGTGTGAACATGGCCTTATCTTATTATCTATGTCTTACGGTAAAGTTACGAGACTTGTCTATGGTGGAGTGGGTACTAGCTTGTGCAACGATCACTCCTAACACCTCACTCCGAGACGGGACTTGTAAGCGCGACCTTTGTAGTCCGTCCCGAGGCGGCCGCGGGCACGGGAACACCGGTCGAACAACTAGAACGGCTGCGAATTTTCCTAAACACGCGACGTAGAAAAATAAATAATAGATACCTATGGAGGAATACTTGTCGACAGAGAGAGCTGGCGGCCGAGCCTTGGTCCCCCGCGGCCCCCGCGAAACACACCATCCGGGAGCCGCCGCTCTGCTCGCTTACATACTAAAGTCATTTCAACAACTGAGTCGGGTTTCTTTCAACATTGACGTGAGAATTGGATGATTTTGATCACGTTTAAAATGGGTTATATTTGTGTGAAGGAAGACCCAGCGCGACACCTGCATTCTTGATCGAGTTCCCAGTGAGCGAGGTTGGGAACCGAGAGCCACGCCAACATCGTGCCCAAGCTCGCGGCGCAGCGCCGAACAACCCGTGCGCCCCGCGCGAGCCGGCGCGGCGCCTGCCTTCTTACATCACATATTACAGCCTTTTTTTATTTTTTTCACATTTTCTTTAAATTCACATCGCAAGTCTCTTCCTATAACTAACGTTTACTTTATTGTCCTCGCAGGACACTTTTAGTAAATCCTGTAAACATTGTATTAAACGGTGAGCGCAGAGCACCTCGACAACATAACTCATCAGTTGAGCGCTACATCTCAGCAAGATATGTTTGTGTTAAAAATATAAATTCAGCATTTTAAAATTAATTCAAAAAGACTAAATGCATATTTAATCGAATTGTACGAAATGATCCATACAAGAATCCCGCGTGTGCAGCCCTCGCTGCGTAAAGCAAATATATTTTTTTATTGAATTAGTACAATAATACTGAAGTCCGCCGAGTGGACAGCGACGGACGGCACCGTTGCCATTCAGCGCGATGTGTACAGAGACAGCGCCGATGGTGGCAGCTGCCCAGAAAGTAACATGTTGATGTCAACACAGTGCTGCGATTGTTACGTGGATCAACGTCCGCGGCGCTTGCGAGGAGGCCGGGGCCGGGGGAGAGAGGGCGCTGCAGAGCTGCACATAGAAATGTACAAAACAATAAAGAGGCGCGGGCTCGCCGCTGTCAAGGGGACATGAATAACTTCACTAGAGTCAATTTAACTAAGAAATGTTTGATAACGAGACACGGCATTCAGCAGCTGCTCTCCGCGCCGGCGGCTCACGCCTTGTGCGGGGGGGACTCGGTGAGCGGCTGGTCCTCGTGGCGCGCCGGCGCGGCGGCCGCGGGCGCGTTCCAGCGCTGCAGCTCCCCTGAGCCTAGCGACACGAAGCACAGCGCGCCCAGCAGGTACGTGCCCGCCAGGATGTAGAACACTATCTGCCATTGCTCGTACGTGTTCTGCAACCAGAATGCGACATAGCTGGTGTTCAAATCGTGTTCGACCACATCGAGGAGGTGCGGAGTGGACAGCAGACTTATACGATATTGGTAACACTATTATCAACGTACGTTTTCATGGGTGAGCTCTCCGACCATGAAGGTGGAGAGCCATCCGCCGAAGGAGGACAGCGTGTTGGCCATGCCGAAGATGGTGCCTGCAAACGACAACAAATTATTGTGGTAATGGAAGCATTCTCTATGAATTTTTGTGTTGCCCGAGCGTGAGGCATACCGCTAAAGTTGGGCGCGATGTCGAGTCCGTTGCCGAGGTAGCCGGCGGTGACGGCGCCGTTGATGGTGAGCGCCAGCGTGAAGATGGCGATCGACCACACGCGGTCGTGTCCCAGGAACGCTTGCACCATCATCATCACTCCTGCACAAAACAAGGTACATTGCAGTTCTCTAAAACACAAATTGTAAGGAAATACAAAAAAATCTAGGAGTTGTTTGAGAAGGTAAAGGGAGGTGAGTCTGTGTATTGTACAGCAGGCGGTGTTAGTTACCGGGCAGGCCGACCGCGAAGCCGGTGAAGAGCTTGCGCGCCGCGGTGGTGGAGAGCCGGCCGGAGCGGCGCAGCGAGTCCGCCAGCACCGAGGACGCCAGCGCGCACAGGTACTTGCCCAGGTAGGGCAGCGACGACAGCAGCCCGTTCTACCGCGGACACAGACATCTCGTTACTAGTAGAAGTACACGCTCGTACGCCTCGAGCCTCCACTCCACTCAATAACTCGCACAGCGGCAGATTGCATTATCATTAAATTGATAAGAACCACATAGATGTTTTAAATTCCCATCTCGATTCAAAGATTTGTGTAGTCAGCGCTGTACGCATATTTAATTGAGCGGGACGCCCGCGCTGGCCGCGCTCCACTGTGGAACTGCCGGGCAGCGGCACATCGCCGCCAGATCCCTTCACCTCGGTCCGACGCGGTGATACGAATGACGATTTATTTCACCTTTGCACAATAAATATTGTTATTCCAGGTTAATAACATTTTTTTTTACTTGGACTCGAACTTTTTGTCACTTCTTTGGAGCTCGCGCTCGGCGACACCACCCACATAGACGAGTACATCGTGTACAACATGAGCTGCACAACATCGACTGTATATAATTAGGACGTGGGCATTTTGCTTGGTAGGGATTTTACGTGTCGTCAAGTTGACCTCATAACACGATCTCGTGCGTGACATGACTACTAATTGTTCCCCGCACGCTGTACTACATTCTTGAAATTATTTATTACTACATATTATACACATCTTACTACACCAAGTGAGGATACACAAATATGTCGGTGGCGGCAATGCGGTGGACCGTGAGTCAGTGGCAGGGCTGGCGGCCGGCGCCGGCGCGTCATTGCACCGGCGGCACGAATGAACACGTATTACGAAGTCTTTTGCTCCTCAGTACCGCGCACCCTGCGGTACACTCAGTCACACAAACGTCTACTACAGTTTCCATAAAATCACAATTATAGGTCCATTTGAATGTCAAGAAATCCGTCGATCTCTCAAAATGTGGCTGGTCAACACTCGATCTTATCTCTCAACCAAAACAGTGCCCGCCTGCCACTCTAACATACAAAATGTACTTACACGCGCATACGGAAATGTCTACAGTTACATAGATGTCATTAGCGGATCCGTGGGACATGTCCGCAGAGCGTGGCGCGACTGGCGCGACTGGCGCGACTGACGCGACCGTTTCCTTGTTCCGGAACATGAAGTGCGTCTTACCTTACAGACAACTAAATCGTATTCATTTTTATAGTTCGCATATTTATTTTATGAACACTTTTAGTTCCTTTTCCACTAAACAGTTTCTCTTACAAGGGTCTATTATGCCAAGAAAAGTTAAAAGTATGTGCTTTTGTTGGGCAGTGTACTTTATTGGCAAAGTGCATTCACACAGCGGTACAGTTTTGTGACATGAATCACCCCGCCACGGCCACCGCGGCCGCGACCGCAACCGAGAGTGGGCCACCACTGAGCCACACTCGTCGGCGTAAAGGACCCACGTCCAAACGATCTCGTGTCGACTGATTATAGTTAATGATAGTTCTCACTTGGGCTGCACACACGGGTTTGCAATCTTTGTAATACAGGTGGATTGGAAGTAAATCTCGTAACGATACTTCACTCTACCCAAAAAAGGCAATGCAAATACAAATGTGAGCAGTGTTGACGCGGTTCCGACAAAATTGTCGAAAAGTATTTGGTTGAGAGACTCGCTAACATTCTACGCGAATATATGTATGTAATTTGACGGACATACTTTTCCTTCCACATATTGCAGGCTTTAGTTAATGTGCAATGTCGGGCTTGCTTTAATTGTTTTGCAGATTATATAGACGACTAATTGTATTGCGTACAGTTCCATTGCGCCTCCAGCGCCGCGCCCGCCGCGCCCGCCGCGCCACACCGCGCCTCTCTGACGAACTTGGCGTTTCTCCAGACTATAAACAATAGGAACGACCTTCCCGACATCCCAATGTTACGAATTACATTTGTCTGCTAACAAATAGACTTCTAATTATTTCGTTTCCTGTAACCACTCAATTCGATCATTTTTTACGGCAGATTGTGTTAAATCTGGGCAAAGTGGAAAATGCAACGCGACCCACGGACGAATCCTCGATTGACGAGTAAACATATGATCGTCCGGACGGCACCGAGCTCCGACCGGCCTGCACTCGCAACACTCGATCTCTAGTTCACTCATAAACATGTCCACATCATCAATCTTCGCCACAGCTGGCTGCGTGATTGTAAATGTTAACCAGAAAGAACGATGTGCGTATAAACGACTCCGAACCGATACTGCAGCTAGAGACGAACCCACAGCTCCACCATCACATCGCAATGAATACCAGCTCGAACCACTTCCCTCTTTCTCCGAGCGGTCCTAATCGTAGGAAGTGACCAATAAGGATGGAGACGGGATGCGACCACTCTCCACCGCACCACAGCACGCAACAAGCGCGGCCGGTTGACGACAGGCCAATTCGTTCTGAATGATATGAGGCCGGTGTGCTGGGAAATTGGTATAATTTAAATTTATTGTAACACACTTTATGAACGTCACGCGTGTGAGATAGACGAGACAACTCATACAATTATCACGACGCTCGGACCATGCAGATGGCGCAACACTGCCGGGGGAATGGACACTCGTGCCGACACTACAGGACACTCGTGCCGACACTACAGGACACTCGTGCCGACACTACAGGACAGTCTTTTCCCTAGTGCACGATTTGTAATCCAATATCCACTTAAAAATCATTCTCTGATTATGCAAGTAATTCGCCAGCTCGCTGTGTCGCAGACCTCGTACAGGTGTTTCTATTTTTAAACTATACTACTAACTGCATTTTTTATGTCGAGTTATTGTATCGTAAAGAGGTTGCGGTTAGCGGAGGTTTTTATTGAATTCTATAATTAGTAAGGCGACGGCGCCGAGCTCTGGAATGTCCGCCGGCACGTGTGCTGGTTGCACACGATGGCAGCGCTGCGAGGTACAACAGTAGAACAAAGCCGAGTCTGAACGTACATTTCCAGTGCTCGCTGGCGCACCCTCGTGCGAGACTGGCATTACAGCGGCGGCAGGCAAATGTCCTGTAAGCTGTAGGGCCAGCGCTAGGCTCGCAGCTATATTTAGAAGTCGTGTTTATAAACTAACAATTTTTCTTTTTTACTTCAGTTTTAATTATACCTAGAATAGAGGGAAACAAGTTTGTGTTATTCCAATGCATGCTGCGGTGTTCCCCGCGGCCGCGGTCATGTCACTGCTTTTTCTTCTTTTGGGCTGCACTACCGCCACACCAAGGGTTCGTTAGTCGCGCTACAACTCGAGAACGGCTGTACGGATTTATCTTATCATGGTCTTGGAATGTTCGTGGAGGTCTAGGGACGGTTTAAAAGGTGCGAAAAATTAGAAAAACCCCCGTGAAAGCCTTAAAAATAGCCCTTTTTCCATTTCCCATACAAACGTTTTTTTCCGAGGAGGAAATGTTTTTTTTTGTATTTTCAAATAAATTCAAAAATCTGTTTATTGACTTTAAGGCGAAACAGAGGTCGCGGGGTCAGCTACTAATGTTATAAAACACAGTACAAATATAACATTTTACGTACTTTTGCTGCGGAATTTTAGAAATCTCCTTCCTTATAATAGTTGAGAATTAATTCGCTAACTTAGATAGGACCGGTTTCTGACGTTCTGTGTTCATAATAGAATTAATTGAGGTCACTCAGTGCGCCTGTGCTCAGCGCTCACTTTTTATACGTGAGAACGTTCAACGTTTTGTGTTGTTTGTGGAAGATCAGTTTAATTGATACAACAAACAAAGCGTGCTTACTCAACACTATTTAAAGAAATCAAATCAACACTTAGTTTCCAGTCAAACGTCGCACCGCGTGCCTATAACGACGTGTCCAGGTGCAGGTTGCGTTACTTACTAATATTGATCAAAAGCCCGGCGCGCCCGGCACGCCCGGCACGCCCGGCGCGCCCGCCACTACTCGCACCAAGCGATCGACTTATGTGAGATAATCCTAGTATTTTATTATATTTCAGACGATATCCATTTTTTTTAATTCCAACACTACAATACGTATACTTTATTACAATCGCCCGGGGCCTTGCGTGAGGCTCGTTTGTCCTTTGCAGCTGTGGAGGAGCCGAGCTAAATTATATCGAAATGGCACCAGCAGACAGTCTTTAATAATATTGCAGAATAACACGTTTTAAAAGTAAAAAAAGCAACAAACGGCATAAAAGATTTTAAATCACTACACTTAAAAAGAAAACGGTCTTGAATGCTTTAGAAAGCTGTTGCTATCAAAAACAATGTTTTCGTTTCAGTAGAATAATAAACGGACCGTCCCCAGTCCGTCAGCGAACTTCGCTCGCCATTGCAGTTCTTATTATGAAGCTGGCATTAATGAATCCCGGGACTAAATTCTTCGAGGAAAACTTGACTGATACTAAACAACAAATAAACGAATTCAAATCAAGATGACCTCCGTGAACGAGCGGCTGTTGGACACGTTTATGTAAATCGTTATAACGGTAGCTTATTTTCTCTGTTTGGAATCACATTGAAAACGAGAATTATTTATCCAGTATTACACAACATTGTGGTGTTTACATTGATTAGCGGCGTTCGAATAACTAAAGCGTCAACCAGCCAAACTCGCCGACGACGCCGGCTGCCGCGAGCCGATGGACCGCCACCTCGCGTCGCCAACGTCAAGTCTGAATTAAAAAAATCATGAAGCTATTTCAAGATAGCAGATGAGTCATTGTTATTTGTCTACAAGGTATCTGTGGGGAAAACAACAATGTTACACGTGTAAGCGGTGCGGCTACAATGTGCGGCCGCGAGCCACGTGTAACACGGTGCCCCGGCGCGCGAGGGGCGGGAGCTATGCGCTTTCTATAGCACTTACAGGACAGACTAAATATATTTTTACCTTTTAATTTTTCTGTTATATTTAAATCTGTTGTAATGTGTGTGTAATACTTTGTGCCGTAGTGATGTGGTTACGTCGGCCTTCCCGTGCCTACACTACGAGTCCGTGTATAAATGCAAGGGCCGACAAAATCATTGCCGCTCCTCTATGTCCACTTTAAAATTGGTCTAGAAGCTAGGAGATGTGCATAATCGGCGCGCTGACGACACTCCCATATAGCATATGATCACGTCGTGTACATGTTCAATAATTTTCCATAAACGTGTCAAAATTGTTTTGCTTATGATAAGTGATTAGTGCGCAGGGGCGTCCCCGCTTCTCTCTACGTAATAAATATAAAACAATAGTCCCATACAAAAGCTACCGGAGTATTTTATTAGTGAATAGAAACTGACGTCAGTTCTTAGAAACAGCTCTCGCTACAATAAGTGTAATAAAGTGAGGGTTTTATGTATTCATCGTCGTGATGGAACGCTGCGCTGGACGATGAGTTTTCTTTGGACCCCGTGTCTGCTGGACGATAAGCAATACATTCCCAGTACTTCAACAATATACTTTTCCCATGACAAATAATATCTCGTGAAGGATGTTTTGAGTCCCGCTTCCTGTCATAACGAACTGTTCAAACATTTCGCCGCAAGTGTTAAGGAACAATCGAGATCTGCGTCACACACGTAGAGGTCAGACACAAGTTGCTATAAACGTTTCAAAGTAGCACATTTTACTCGATGGCCGGCTGATCACAGATCAATATGAGCAGACGCAGATTGTTGCAACACACGTGTAATCTCCAAACCGCCATGCTGACGACTACAGACTTGAAACACACGATGGCGTCAACAGCAACACACGTTACGTCCATCATTGTATGTTTGTTATCGAAGTCTCGGTCACTACCACTTAGTATATGTCACTGAGATATTAAATGCAAAGTGTGTCGTCGGCTACAATTAGCAGCAAATAAATGTCATAGTAGAGAGATAGTGCTCACGTGTTTGATGTTGAAGTGCAGGATGCTCTCGATGTAGGAGGGCAGCTGGTTGACGACGGTGAAGTAGCCGAACACGGAGGCGCCGTGCGTGATGATGATGGCCCACACGGGCGCCGAGCGCAGCATGGCGCCCCACGGCACCGGCACGTGCTGCGAACATCCCCTCCTTACTATGGCGCGCTACTTGTTACAAGTTACAGGCGGCGGAGACAGACGAGCGTTGGTTGACGTGTCGGTCGAGGCTAAAGGTTGAACATTGACCGATTGTGCGGGGCGGTCAGTGACGTAAGAGCTACAAGTTGCGTCATAGTTTTCTCTTGCCCTGGGGTACCTCCGGACACGTCGCCAAGTCATAGTACTAATCCTTCTTTATGTAAACAGTATTTATTATAGATATTTCAGAAAGGCGCAGGGGAATCGCCAAACGTTATAATTAAAGAAAGTCCGGGAGACTCGCTGAATAAGAATTGTCACATGTTAGTGAAAGTGCGGTTATGTTTAACTATATTTGTTTCATTGACATTTAGCATTTAGGACATTAAAGTGGTGCGGAGAGAAAGCTAAGCGGCCGGCTCCTAATGCAGCAGCATGATCCTTGTCGCCCACGCCCACTCTACAACTGTACGGTCAACTCCGCAGAGGGACATCGAAAGCGGTTTTATGTTCGCTAATACTACAACTTTACAATTGCTAAAACCTATTTCCGTGTAAATACTGAACAGTTTTATTGCCGACTATCACAGTTCAGATATCTACCCGTACCTACAGAGGTTGATTTATCGTTGCAATGTGTGCAGTGCACGTAGACAAATATATCTTGTTGGAAACTCACCCCCTTGTTGTTGCTATCCTGGGGCAGGGCCTTGAGCAGGTAGTTGCGCTCGGCGTCGGAGATGCGCGGGTGCTGCGCCGGCGAGTCGTACACCACCGCGAACCATGCCACCGACCACATCAGGCCGATAATACCTGCCGCCGCGTCAACGCACCGCATCAACATAAGTTGGCGAAGGCAACAAACAGTAACACAAACATAATTTACATTTCGCACAAACATTGTTAACGACAAGTTCTAAACTGTTAGGCGATCAAACAGAAAGTATTTCCGAGTAACAAATGAAACAGTTATTAAGATGAAGGTAACACACTCACCCGTGAAGTAAAAGGCGGACTCCCAGCCGAAGTGCGCGATGAGGAATCCGCAGACCGGCATCGTAATGGCGGCTCCCAGGGATGACGCTGGAACCACACAACGGTGCAAGGACTGATGACGCGTGTGAACAAGCAAACATTGTTCAAGATGGCAATCAAAGATCGAACAGAGGAACAAGTTACGATCGGAATGTCCCGGGCAAAGGCCGTCGGCGGAGGTCAAGGTAATTTATGCAAATAAAATCTTAATAACACGCATGCGTTTTCCTCGAAAATGCCTAGACCTAGATGGTCCACGACGCGGGCAGAAGGACAATCGTCGCCTTGAGGCGGCGGCTGCTAACACTCCTACATAAATTGACAACTGATTTTCCTTCCCGAATGTTTCAATAGCGACTTGAACGTCATTTTGATTGAAGGCAGAGATTAGAGGCTAATGGACTAGTAGCGGAAATGACGAGTTTGAAATGATAAACAAACATTTGCAACATGTAACAAAAACTACAAAGACCGTTGTTTAATGTAAACGTACTCGTGCTGTTGCATGATCCATAGTTAGAAATTTTATTACTCAAGTTATAGCCTTTCATTGTTGTTACATTGTAAGCTAAGGTTTACATTGATTCACGCGGCCAGGTGCTGCTAGATATCAACAATGTCGGAGGAGCGTCGGGGACCGGGCCGACTGGTGTCGTGTTCCTAGCTGTGCCTGTGGCCTGGCCTGTGCCGTGCCAACAGGATATTATGTTAAACGTAACACGCAGCGGAAATGTCTCTCATTTAATACCAAACTAAAGGCACTCATTCGCGTAGTAAGAGGGATGGGCAGAGATTACGGATTTGTACGTAATTAAATTTAAATACACAATCAAAAAAGTACAAATAGTTGAACAGTGTGCGTGTTATTGTGACGGCATACGTCAGAGACGAGGCTCTATAACGAGGCGTTTCTCCCGCGGTGGCAAATTCCTGTGCGGAGCCCCGCGCTCGCTACGCTGATGAAAGTGAAAGCAAATCGGCCGCCGCTCGCCTCTGGCCGCTAGCCGACAAATACATGACAATAGGCCTACCCTAGTTACAACTTAGCAATATGATAAAATCAAAGTGCGATATTAGACGTAAGACGTTCTCCCCTTGGACCCGAGATGAACGTCATCGGCGACACTGAAACATTATTCTAATCAGCCGTAAGACAAAGTAAAAACAACTCCTCTTTTAAAAAATGTAGTAATTTTTCTATTCTACTGTTTTTTCCTCTTAAGATATTTTTTCGTCACTCTACTCTCCTAATTAATTTAATTACTTTGGCGTGTGTGCAGCTTGAGTCATTATCTAACAAGGAAGTGGGCGTCGGCCGCTCCTCACCACGCGGAACACGACCATCACAACACACGATCGGCGGGCGTCGTCACTAACGCATGTTCACGGTACCTTCCTCACTGACATGATTACATCACCGACACAAGCTTTAGCCTGTTTAAATCATTAAAAATAATGTCATAATTACATTTCAATAATTTACTTGTTGTATGTACTATCAGGGCATCCGGCAGTAACCCACCTTACAGCGTCAGTCGTTTGAACGTTTCGTGCGCGCGCGCTGAGAGTACGAAGCGGAAACAACAACTATAACACGACGCAGCTTTACAAGTCTGTGCACAAATGATGTCGGTTACTGGTACACGAGTACTTGCTCTTTACTATTATCCCGTCGTTTGCGCAACTCACGGCTACCTATCTGGCGATTTGTAAGAAGCGAAGTTTCTCTCGTCGCAATGAACCAGACAGTAGTTTAGCATGTGGAATAACGCGATAGGCCTGACCGTACAAAGGTCCGTATCATTCTTTCGAACTAGGTCCGCTCCATTCGTTCAGAATTCTTCTAGCTGTAGCCGAAACTGTATTACGATATCTTTGTACCTATAATAATTTCAAACATTCGCCTTTATGAACACGCTTCAAAATAACAAGCGATTTGAAGTAGCAAATGCCCGCCGGCCGCGCCTGCGTCCCGTCCAGCTGACGTGCCAGCGGAAACAATGAGACATTATTCTACATTCACAAGCTGCGCTCAGTTCTATGGGCCCGAGCACTAGCGTTGTACTCGCAATGAGGTTTATTGCCGGCACCAATCTGCGCAGATTGCAAACAAGCTTTAATGACTAGAATAAGCTAAATACTTCAGTACATCGCAGCAGAAGTTATGTCATGTTTTTATGTTGAGAGCTTGGCAATTGGGATTATGTGGAAGTGGGAATAGTGCCTCGCACCATCTACACAAAGGTAGCTTTCTTTCAAAGTCGCTAGGTGTTGCATTCCCAGAAGTATTAGTTATCAAAGTAACTTGAAGTAGGAAGTAACGAGGTGTTATGAGTCGGCAGCTGATTACTTCGGAGTGCGTCGTACTTGTGCGCAGTACAGACCGATTGAATCCTGTTCTTGAAGTATTGCAGATAAGATATAGTGACAATTAATCAACTAATAGTGATTATCCACTTGTAGCACTCGGCTGCGCGGCTCTTCTTAGTAACCCTCCTCGAGACACTGCGTCCAACTAATGAGGCCTCTTATCAACATTTGAAATAATCTGTTTGTTATTGCGCGTCGTCCATTGTTAATGCAAGTCTTTCAAGCGTAGATTGCCGTCACAAGTATAGAACTAATCCGACCACAATTTGTTTTACACCTTTGTTATTCGCGATATACCGCGATATCTGATATTTTTATTGTGAATATGATGCGTGTCCCAGAATTCGCCGCTCAGACAATTTAAGATGACCGATTACTCCGTCTCTTCTTCGAATCGATTGAATGAATTCGTTGCGGTAAAAATCGCGCAAAGTCAATGAACTAACTGTACACTGAATCTGTGTCCGGTTTACATTACTCGCTTACTATCGACAGATACGCGAGATTCAACTAGATTCCATCGCTGCACTAGTGAATGGACATGCATTTTATAATAAACTACGTTATGTACGACTAAATGTCGAATGAAACTTACAATTCGCACATTTTTAAAATACAAAAATTAAAAGAAAAGTCCAACGTCTTATAATAACGCTAAAGATAGGATCATTCGGTATAATATCAAACAGTACTCAAGACACGTGTATTTCTACAAACGGCAAAAGACAATTCATTGCATGTCCTTATCTATCTATGAAGTGGCACAGCAAAGTGGTCGTCCAGTCGGCATTACATCGTATGGTTCTTGTGAATAATGTGAGCGCCAATCAAGTCATGAGCACGACGTAGTCAGCGGCCCCGTGACCGGCGCGCCACTGACGAATCAATTCATAATTTATACACATCAATTTTTTGCTGCTAGTCAGTACCTGTACCTGTACGTATATTAAATGTGTTTTTGTCGTTCAATTCATCCATTTATTTTATGTTATCCGTCAGCACCTTTACTGACTTATAAAATAGCAAATTATATTACAGAATAGGAATTTAAGTCGTTAGTGTCCCAGTGGGAATTGTTTTGGACTTCTCAATACTACACAACACTCGTATCACTAATGACTTTATTGTAGCGGCGTGGCGTGCGTGTGCGTGCGTTTGTGTGTCGGGCACGCGTCACTCTCGCACTAAACACGTCCTTCATAGTAACGTATGCAAATGTTATCGCGACGCGACACAAGGCCCCTTATCTCGTGTCATCTTTTATATCCTAAATAGCTAACGAAAGAAAACGTACAGTTAGAAATGGAGACAAATTAATGATATTATTTGAAAGAAACACTTGAAATGGCAGAATTAAATTGAATGAAAACGCAACGTTTTAGCAAGACGCGCGCCGATCGCCGTGACCTATTTATTAAAATGAATGACTAGCGGTTCGGGAACAGCGGCCAAGCGTGACATTGCGCGCGGGCGAAGCTCCCGCCGCAGGCCGCAGGCCGCAGGCAGGGCCTCGCACGGAAATAACTAACCGCAAGTAATACAAATGACGCCGACCTGGTTACCTTTATCAGGTTAGCTAAGAAAGGTGCAGTGGCGGTGATCGCCCGTCTACCACGTTGACGCTTCATAGAACAGGACATAATCGACAAATGATATTAAACAGCAGCAAGAACCTGCGCAGGCACGTGTACCTGACTATAATCTGGAGAACTTCGTTATGAGGTATTAAGTTTTAGCCAAGTCACTCGACGCTGCAGCTACACAGAGAGGTATGACGTAGCTGGCTAGCATCGCTATCTATTTTTTGTTGTTTAAAAGCAAATGTGAAATATCATCCACATTTATCTCCTTCTTTAGTAATCGCTCTAGGATGTAAAAACCATGTGAGCATTTATCATTGAGTAGTATTGTACGCAGTAAGTATGTTTGGCGCGTGTAAATGTAAACGTAAATAAATTAATGGATTCCATTAGCTGCACTGCACGACCAAGTAACAGATTCAGTGACGAACGAATAATAAACCACGTTTCTCGGTAGCCGGCGGCGGCGGCGGGCGCGCGCGCATGGCAACCGTTGCGCAAGGTTAGCGCGCGCAGTCGTGCGGCGCGGGCCAATGGCAGGCCGCGAGCGGCGTGACGTCAGCGGCCGCGCCCGCGCGCGCCTCCGACGCCATCTTGCATAGAACGAACGGCGCGGGGCAAAACGAACATTGTGAAAATAAGCCGACGAGCCCACTCGACGTCGCACAATCTAAACGAGAGATAACACCCGCCCGGATAACATAATGGTATTGCGTCTTATTTGTCTGTTAAATTTATCTTCGTAACGTCACGATTGTTTACTTATTGGGCCTAACGGATGATGGAACTGTTCCGCGGCCGTCACTCAGTATTATGAAGCTAATAAAAATATGTCTGACGACAGAACACATTTGTGGAACATTACAATTAGAGCAGGTTTGCTGCATACAAAGTAGATATAATGTACTACTAGTATATGTTACTCACCCATCATGTTGGACATGAACTTAGATCTATCCATAGGTGGAATCCACTTGGAGGCCATGGGCAGTATGGCGGGCCAGGTAACGCCGAGCAGGAAGCCCAGGGCCACTCGCAGAGCCACGATCCAGCCGAAGCCCGCAGCCGCCGCCGCCGGGGACAGTAGCGTCAGGACGCTGGCTAGGAGGGTGCTATACCCAAATACTCGCCTGTTCAGAGAAACGTTAATGAATTGATGATATACTCTTTCAACGAAATATAAAAGATACTAGATTAATTAATACCTTGGAATTCGAAACACAACACGATGGCAATGGTTAAATTTCTACCCAAACAAAAATTTGATTGAATTTTTCAAATATCTTGACTGACGGCTGTGCGATGCGCAGTGTCCACCCTCCACATCCCTAAAATTGTGTCCTGCGCCGCGACACGCGCGTTTTTCGTTTGTAAATATACATTGTCGACTTCTGTACTGCAACTCTATCTTTGCATTCAACACTAGTGACCCCGCTCAGTGGGCCAGGTGGGACGGCCGCTGACAGGCGTACGTCAGCAATCTGTATCGGCCATCATCGCCCACGGCGTACATAAGAAAGACGCGAGGCGTTTCACGAATGATAGTCCTCACGCGCCGCAATCTTGATAACAGCTTCAAGGCACAATATATTTTTTTTATATTTAAGTATCTCGACGTTTGTTTATGTGCGTTGAATCACCGATGTCATTCTGTAGGTAATTCCTTACTATTATATCCCGTTACAAAAACATGCCTAATTTTCGAGGACACGACGGAGCTGAGAGAATCAATCGGGTATATTGTCGTTCGCTGTACAGATAACATATATCTATTCAATTAAGGAAACTACAATTAATTACGGTAAAAAACCGCAAACACGTGTCTCTAGTATTTCGAACCCGATGGCATCGTCCTAGATTCAGAGCTAGTCAGATATTAGTCAGCAACCAGTTGCGCTCACCGCCCTCGCTGGCTGCCCACAGATAGACAGATAATAATAATGCAGTTGCCGCCGTCGCCGGGTCTCCGCTCGTGTTTGTACCCACGGGATTATTACTAATGACTAACGCATTCATCTGCCGGGGTTTGACCCAACATCCTTTTTTATTTTTTATATTCATCTCCTCACGATTTTATTAGTTAAATGTAATTGGGTATATTTATTGTCAATATAGGCATCTCATCTTCGTGAATAGGACCAAAACTCTAAATTGTGGCATGACGTAAGAGCGTATGGTCAATTGTCACTGGGACAAGGACCAGAGCGCTCAGACCAGTTAACTCTACCCGCCCTCCCATTAGCGGGCTTCTGGAAGCTTCTGCGGCGACGCCGTCTAGCCTTTCCCATTCCCGCCGCCACCAACGAGAGTAATAGATTTTTAGCAGGACCGTAATAGCACATCAATCATTATTAAACTTGAAACGACGCTGTAGCTTTAGTAGGACATATTAGAACGAGTTTTGGGGAGTTGCCAATTTCTAGGTTACATTACCATCTTATATTTATTACTTTCGGTGGACTAGAAGATGGGTATTACCTGGCGCCGACGATCTCGGCGAGGCGGCCGCCCGGAAGCTCGGTGAGCACGTAGCCCCAGAAGAAGCAGCCTAGCAGGTGGTTCTTCTGTTTCGTGTCCCAGTGGTAGCGCGTCTGCTCTATGTGCTCGGGATGCTGCACAATATGTTCTCACATTCTATTATTTGTGTTACGATAACATGTTCAAACAAGTTTCGTCGAGAAGACGCATGGCACAGAGATCACACACCGAGCAGCATGTCGTGTCGTGTCGTGTCGTGATTGTGCATTACATCATACATACATGCGGACAACAAGCGATACGCACAGAATTGATGCGAACCATTTGTAACAAAATACGTCGCAGGAATATGTCTTAATTGGCCGCCGACCGCGCAGGTCAATCATCATCATGGCGAGCAAGTTTTATTCGGAAGATCAAATCATTCTCTAATTAAACTGCGTCTCATTTGTTACTTCGTCGTAAATAATACAATTACCGATTTGTATAAATAGTTTGCAATTATTCGTACATACCGGCACTTCGCAAAAGGAACAAATTGATTAAAACAATTCTCATACATGCTTCTACAAATGTTCGAGAAAAACAAGGCAGGACCACCCTCATCTAGTCTTAACTTTCCAAATCCAGATTTCTCTGGCAACGTGCGAGACCGCGGCCGTCGCAATCTGCGCACTTTGCATCCAGCTATCAGCTGCTAGCGACACGGCTGACCTGCGCCCTACTGGAATGTCTCCAGTAAGCGTAATACGTAGCAGTGATGCAATTTATTGGAATTGCGTACTGGCTGTAACGTTTTCCTTGTTATTGAAACGCGAATTTGATTACTAATTAAAATGTATACGAGTACAAATATGTCCAAGTTGAAAAAAGGCCTTATTAATAACATAGATAGAATACGTATGAATCTAAATAATTACATACTAACAATCTGTTAGTGCGTGTCCATACTGTACCACCGAATAGCTCAACAAATTATATTTATTTCTAAAGAGCAAGTTCTAAGTGGACTATATCTGCAGTCGTTACACTGTGACACCACTCACGAAGTTGAATACAAACAACACTATTATCGCAATATCCCATATTGTAACGGCACAATGATCAGTTAACAATTTAATTTCTAAAAATATCTACAACTAGACCGGAATTACCTGAGTGACGTTGACGTGGTCTGTGAGGTTGGCGAGGTGGGCGAGATGGCTGACGGCGGTGCGGTTGTCGGCCTCGTCGTAGACCATCTCCACGATGGCGATGGTCAGGTTGACGCGCAGCGCGTAGTTCAGCATGAAGCCCAGCAGCACCATTATGTTCAGCACTTGCACGCATGTTAGACACCCTGCGACAACAACGAGGGTCAGGTATATCTAATATCAAATGGCTGGAACAGCAGTAAACGCGATGTTAAATAGCGCAGGTGCTATATTTATTTGGTGATACAATAAAACAGATAACCCAATTTTAATGTACAAAACCAGTATTTGTTAAAATATGCATTGATTCATCGTGGCCTTTGCCGTACGTTTACGATATCGTCGCCGTCAAGGTTGTTGTTCGTTTTCGCGTAAAGCTTGTGAAATTATCATAAAGTCAGGGACTGTCGTTAGGCGAGAGACAGGTTCGCGGGCTGCAAGAACACGCGGGCACGCCGCTGTTCGCTGAGCTACGAGCCGGTGGAGCACAGCAGCACTCTACCTGCGCCGGTTCGTTCACATTCCCGCTGCCGATTGAGAAATTGTCATAAACTGTGTCTTCGCGTACAGGGCGATGTTTGAATACAATTTAAAATATATTTAATTCATGCGAATGTCTTTATTCAACTCGTATGTATGTGTGTGCGTCGGGCTGGACAGTCCGTCATCGAACTGATGGTCAGTCCGTTATAAAGATAAATAAATACTTAATATCAACATCGTGTAGGTAAATATTAACATGAATAGATTCTTTCATAAAATCTTCCTATGCCTGAAGAAAGTCGGCTTTTCGCCGATAAATTGGGAAGGAAATGTTGTTTTGAGAAGCTGTGCCGTGAAGGTCAGAGGCAAGTTTAATTGACAGATCCAGCAGTGCGATCGCGCGGCACCGCCAAAACTTGGCAGCCGTTGCGACAACACCGCGCAGAACACTGAAATAGATTGATATTGTAAATTCCCGTGCATCTGGCTCTGTGCGATAAAACTCGCTTTCATCCACCTAAACGGTTACATCGATACAAACGGGCGGTCCCCGAATTTTATGGTAAGTATTTGCCCGTTATTTAAACAAGTTCACTTCAAAAAGTGCAGCAAAAGCTTGCCGACTCGTAGATTTGCACTCAGGCCGCTAAAGCGTCCATTTTTGTTTCCTCACTAATCTATAATCATTTAGTCACGTACAGCAATGTCCTCGGTCTTAATGTATTTCCGCAACGCTCAATGCTCTCGGCCGTGTTATCTGTGGACTCTGCTGCGGCACAATCTAAGAGCGCGGGCCACAATAAACCTTTAAATGGTCGTTATCCGATTTACTTATCAAGCGCGCATCAACACAGCTCACATCCGCCAACTAACCTTGCTGTGAGATTACTTTGACTGCCGCAAATTAGTTAAAGATTACACTCAAAACTGTACTTATAAAAGTAGTGTAATTTTGTCCCGTCGTTGATCTTGTTTTACACTTGTAAAGACGTGTTAACGTGTTAACCCGAGTCGACCACAAGGGACTTCGAGATGTTTACCGCGCCTGCCGCCACTCGCCACTATTCGCTACTGCGCCACGTTCATCACCTAGAAGTCTGGAATGTTCAACGGCCGGACCGCCACCAACACTGTCTCCGAAATTACAATGAAATGTAGATTACGTGACAGAACATTTTAATAAAGCTAATACAGCGTTTACAAAAGGAAACCAGAGAACGCGCGATGAAAATTCAAGAGGCGGTCGGCAAATTAAGAGACGCGCCGTGAATCAGCGCCGCTGGTGGAAGTGCGTGCTGAGCACGGAGCGGCGCGACGCGACGCATCGCCTCCATGTATGAGAGAAATCTCACATCCGCTGTAATACCAACTAAATTCCTCCGAGTACAACACTCCATGCCAACTAGCTTGAGCCTTGTCCCACTGCAATAGAGGTCAGAGTTGCAACAAGCGAGTAACAATGCATTATGCATAAGACGTTCAGGAAGATCCGAAGTTGAATTGAAATAACATATTCAACACGAGCTGCCTCCTTAAATACAAGTCGGCATTTAATTGGGCGTTTAACTACATAATGTTATTCGCTCAAACAGTTACTTCCATAAACCAATAAGCGCAACATTGCGCTTACATATGAACTCTCACTAAATTCATAGAGTCATAAATAACAAACAAGCTTTATTTCTTTTGTAGCTTATTTCTATTAAACTGTGTTTTCTCATTGCAATTTCCCGTATGCAATAAAATCCGACGTGTGCGACCGAGCGGAGAGGTCGAGGCCTGCCGTCGGGAGCTGGTGCAGGTGGAACCTTCCACTGCGACATTGACTCACGACGAGTGCTACCTTTGCTTACAAGAATGGATAACTGACAACGTGGCATTGTAAATAAAATATTTACTTACGAAAACTGTAGTATAACAAGAACGCGTTAATAAATATGCAGATCATAGAAAATAAAAACGATGGCCTTAGTGCTAAAACAAATTGCGATAAAAAAGTTGTAGTTATGACAATTGGCTTAAGAACGAATGCCGAACGAGCGCCGTCCCCGGCCGGAGGCTGCCGACGGCAGGTGGCGTCGTAACTGTTTGCTGATGTACACAGTGACTCAACCGGCAGGCGCACACGTCACGCGATTAAAGTCGGACACAAATATTTACTATTATAATATTATTCTATTATTTCTTATTAAAAAGTCTTTCAATAAAATTATCTACTTTGGCCTAGACACTAATATATAGTGCGGTTTTAGTATTTAACCATTGACACAAAGAGATTTTGTAGATTTTGTAAACATCAATATTCAAGTCACGTACTTGTGTGGAGAAACGCTCCGTCACGGCAGTCTAGACAAGCGACGTTAAATATGTTAAATCACATATGACATTATCGTGGGTCTCCACTGCCGAAACACTTGACAAAAATACATAATCATATCTCTTAGTCTTCCTGAAAACCTGAGATAAGAATAATATTTTCGTTGTCGTGGTTCGGCAGCGGAATCCCACTGCAAACGTGCAAGGAATGCGACATTTCTGTGTATTGTAATCCAATTTGCCTGTCTCGTAATACCACCTTATCTTAACGCCGCTTAAGTAACTGTTTAAACAGACAGACTCTATGTGCGCGAGTGTAACCATATCTGCGCTTAAACGGTCAATTGTTTCTTACTAAGACAAACAATATACTATTACGAAACGTGGAACTTTAATTTGTAGACCGCGACCCGCGGGACCGTGACCGTGGCCCGCCGAGTCCCGTCATTTCAACAGAGCTGCAATTTTGTCAGCTAAGAACGAACCACGGGAGATAGGCCCACCATTTCTAGCATGATTTTTTTTACTACTGCCAAGAAGTCTATTAAAGTGACATAGTACAATCTGTCCGTCAGTTGGTAGGTAGCTAGGCGTTACGCAACAGCAGCGTGCGCTGCGCAGATCCATCTCTCGTTAATGGCGTAAACGATTAGCATAAGAAATACTTCGACCGCAGTAAAAACTAGTTAAGTTTTTTCAGCGACTAGTTGACGTAGCGACGTCTCCTTCTGTTGGAGAAATATTTAGTATTTGAGTAAAAATCAAGTTACTTTTTTACAGAATCCATTTTCAATAAAGTTTGTTCCCACAGTCTTGAACATTTTTTTTAAAACATTCGTGCGCAAAGATGTTGCATTAAAATAAGTATATTAAAATAAAATAAAATGTCAGTATTAATGTGACGTGTTGCAGCTGAATGGCCACATCAACTTTGCCCGAGCACACAGCGATATCAAATCTGTGTACATTTATGTGGACACAGAGGCGGGTCACGCCGCCACACACACACATCAACAGTTAACTATATAAAAATAATGGTAAAGGACAGAGTGACGTTGTCTACACGACAAGATGTATTATTACATTATAAGACATATAAATACAAGACATTTATATTAATATGTCCACTTGGAGAAACATAACGACCCCGACCACTTCTCTCGCACACAACACTAGATTATTTACTTTTTTTATATAAAAGGGTTATTATGGTAAATAGTGTATGTTAATGGTGTTTACATTTGTTATATTAATAGCGGCGGCAGTTCTTCCGCGTTCGATCAATACGGTTTTTTCCCAAATATTGGTTGCCGATGATCGCAGACGACAGCTGTTTATGTTGTTGGTGCGCGGCTCCCGGCTGTAGTTCGGATACCGAACCGTGCAGGATAAGGCTCGGTGTGCGCCCCGACTCGGACGCAGCGATGACAGGCGCATGGGCGAATGTACTGAACTAAGCTTCCGCTCAGTTGAAATGTTGAACGGACTGGTTAAAAAGAACACAAGTGAATTGTTTACTCGGTGTACTAACATTTTAAATAAGAGAATGTTGACAAACATGTTCGCGTCGGCCGCTATTCTTGCGTCAAAGTAAACAAATTGATTACTCCATCCATTGACTTAAGCAGCGCGGGCGCAGTCGCCGGTCGCACGGGGCAGGTTACCGTTACACGTTTAACGGCTCGCCGGGCGCTGGGCAGTTAGCATGCACTTTAACCGCGACGCTGGGACCTAACAGTTAACTGAACGACGTATTGTTTGCGAGGCTGATGAAGGGCCTGTTCTCGGACGACCACATTGCGACACACCCGCCGCTGGTCGGCGGGAGCCTCAGGCATGTACGAAAACAACTAATACTTGTGTTTAACTACACTCGCGGTGCGCCGGCCGAGCTGTCGGTGGGCGCCGACCATTTCGACTTGTTCACTCACATGTACTGTACGCGACAAACATCCGACTGTCTGGATCTCTACTTCATATTTTAGTTAGCATTTATTTTTGTGAAAGTAAAGAAAGCCGAAATGAAAATGGCCTTTTAATACTAAATTGTTTTATTGTAAAACGCGCATACGCGGAAAATTAAAGGCATCTAGTTCTTATAGTTTACGAAAAAAATGACCTTTTACTTCTTACAAGAACTAGAACATCAGTTTGAGTGACAACATCGTTTAAGACAACTAAATTACTTTAATAGTGATTAAAGAATTCCCGGCGCCGGCGCGAGCGGGCCGCGGCTGGCGGCTGGCGGCGTGTCGGGGCCGGGTACACCCACGTTCATTTTGCTTGCAAAACAATGTGCGTCGCCTGCATTGATGCTTTAATATACAATCGAAACAGTTGCCCGCGGTGACCACCTGCTAACTATTTCATCACAATAAAGTTTTATTCAGTGAACATTAATAATACTTATTGCGAAGACCTGAATTAGAACGTTGTTTAAAATGAACCGTTGAAGTTTCTATTTCCGTATAGACTAAGCGTTTAATATTAGCAACATTGCGTTGTGGACCTCCCGGAAGGAAAATGGCGTGCTAGACGAACCGTATATTTTAGACGACCTCTCTTTAGTTGAAAGGACGGTACGTTGCATGTGCCGATTTAGCCGCGATGTGGCCGTCGTCGTCGAAGGCATTACAAGAACGGAACAGTACAGTGAGTGTAACTTCGGCAGCCGCATTGACCACACACCACACACTACACCCTTAGAATATGTGAACGCGGCCTGCAGATAAGAGGCGGT
Source organism: Papilio gigon (assembly GCA_027563995.1). NCBI lineage: Eukaryota > Metazoa > Arthropoda > Insecta > Lepidoptera > Papilionidae > Papilio > Papilio gigon. The sequence goes on along the minus strand of JAODUI010000007.1, from coordinate 7,329,734 downwards.
GATTTCTATCGCACTTTCTCCGCCTGCGAGCGCCATCACTCAGATACTGTGAACTGTCGCGCCGGCCGCGGGAGCGCGCAGTTCCGATACCTGGTTACATACTAGTTACTAGTGTCCACTTGCTATATTTTACGTATTATCAATGTCCATATATTTACCAAAGGAACCGTTACGATACAACCGCTTTGTTTACTCGATTATTTGACAATTCGACTTTGATTGAATGTTTGAATGAATTAATGAATTAAAAGTGTGTAAAGCTAGGTTGACAGTCGACACTTTTTTTACTTTAACATGAACACACACGATAACACGATCTAATTGGGAACACGAGCTAAGCCAGGCACAAGAAGCGTTATTAATAATTTTAATTGAATGCTTGAATGACTAACTGTACCCAAAGGGGACCGTGTCAGTCTCAATTTGCAAGCGACAGACTTGTCATGGTTTCATTCTGTAGTAACTCCGACGGCTAATGTGATAGTTTGAAAGGCTGCGACGAACGAGACCCGAGTGCGAGCCTAGTACTTGTCATGAGTAAGCAAGAGTCTTGGACCAATTAAAAAACGTTTGACGAACTGATGTTAGATTATTTTTGAGACGAGCGGTCACGTGACCGTGAACTGATTGCTACAATAGCAAGAGGCGTGTTTGTTGTGGAGAACCCGAGCCGGCGGCGGTCGGCGGAGGCAATGAGGTGACCTTCCAGCACATTCCGCGCCTGCTGGCCGTACTAACTCATAGCGACGATGAAAACTTTAACTCGAACAAAAATTATATTTAAGTCTATACGCAATCGTTTTATAATATTTTTTACATTAATAGAAACAAGTTGACAGACTAAGTCCCGCCTTGACTATACGACATTTTCTCAAACAAGATCTAGCTTAACAATTAACATTGCCAGTCGTAATGAAAATGTTTATCTAACATAAAGCGCAGGCGCACTGTCCGTGTTTAAACAGAACCGCTCCAAGCTGCAGCTGTCGCTGCGGCCGGTACCTGCAGCTTACGACGTCCAGCATATTTCCTTCTATAACTTATAAAACGGCTTAACTCACGTGCAACTCGGCACTCGTTCGTTTGGGCGTCATCAATATTATGATATATGTTGATAACTTTATTGATTGGGAGCCGAATGCGCT
>JAODUI010000007.1:7311852-7328489 GCA_027563995.1 Papilio gigon | reverse complement strand
ACCTGCAGCTTACGACGTCCAGCATATTTCCTTATATAACTTATAAAACGGCTTAACTCACGTGCAACTCGGTGTCAGTACCGACTAGTTTTCCTTACAGGATATTTGTCCCACGTTGTACAATAAAGCTGGCCTGCAATACTACAGCGCTGTGTGCGACGTGTTGAATGTTTTTAATGGAGTCAGTTTTACATCAGAAGATGGCAATGAAGAAAATGTTATCAGTTATCAAAATGAAATGTTAGTAATACATATAACGTGCAGGTAAGCGATGGCGCCGGAAGTCAGATTAGATTCTGATAATATGGTCGCCGATATATTTGCATGTTGGCCCGCGGTCAGGTGACGTCACGGCTCGCCTGGTGTTGCCAATTTGCAATAACTTTATAGACTCGACTCGGCAACAGATGGGCGCCGAGCGCGGGCGCCGCTCGGAGGATATCTTGGCATATGTTACTTTAAGCACATCAATATTTGACAACACATTTTTAACATAAAATGACATTTGAAACTCACCTGTAAAGTTTCTTGCAAACGACTTCTCAGTTTTAGCCATGACTTTGGAATGCTTTTATTCTGAAAGGAAAGCAAAACTAGCATGAGTCATGTACCTGGGACCCGCAGCGCTCGGGGCCGTGGAGACGAATTCCGCACTGACGAGGAATTATTACAGTGCAGAGCTTTCTAACATCGTCGTACGTATTTGGCAAAGTAGTTTAGGGTTATCGAAATTGCAATCTACGGTCGAGTAATTTTAATTAGAGGTGAAAAAATATTGATGTACATATGTAGGCCGGCAATCAGCCTACCTGTTAACTATCGCGGTCAATCGTTAGCTGTCGCAGGCGCGGGCGGCGCGGCGACATGGCGGCCGTCGCGAATTTAAGTAGACCGTTAATCTGACAGAAGACCGAGAGGAGCCGCGGCGCCGGCGCCGGCGCCAGGTAACGGGACCTTTCTGCGCCAACACACTCGCCACTGATGCGAATACGTTCATCGCAAGAAATGAACGAGATAATTGATAGTAATTGGTGACGCTCGACACCGTTTTTTAATCAACACTTTGTTGATTTGTCGGACCTTCAAAATCGTCGTTTGTCCAAACACTACGAGAGACAAGAGTCAAAGAGAAAGTTTTCGCCGAGCCGGGGACGTGCGAACATAGTCAATCTACGCAAGTGAGAAGTTTTGTCGCGTTGTTGCAACGCATCGCCCCGCCTGTTTCTGAAAGCGAACCCCACATTTACTTCGTATGTCGGTTCAGTTTCATACAAACAAGATACGCAATAAAATTCGCTGCTCGCAAAATCTATTTCGGTGGTCCGTCTCAAGGTCACGGAATGCGTCAAACAATGTTAGCACATCGATTACATTGAATATACGGCAAATGTATTGTCTTGTCCCTGCCTCACATTGGCGATGTGCTCAGGCCCCGCGGGCCAGCTCTCAGTAACAATTACCGTGATCACTCACCAACTGATATCACCCTGGGGGAGCAATTGACACCAAGAATTTGGCTAATTTTTAACTATTTAATTATTTTTAGGTAGGTGTAAACCCAATGAATGACATGATATTTTGTACTGTACCAGTGAAGATTTTAAGTACACATTCTTAAGCTGTTAAAATTGCAAGACGTAGTTTACTTTGAACAAATTCGTCGAAACCAATTTCGACGCGCCCGTCGTCCCGTAGGGTTGACGAACCCTTGACGTATCGACTCGACTCACTTTCGAAGAACACTGCTCTAAATAGTTAATGTAACGAATTTTAAAATAACCTGTGCTCTTCAATCAATGTAAATACAATCAATCTTCAATACGAGAATCCCTGCTAACTCGGGATGACCATTCGTTCTGGTATCCATCTATAACCTACAAATGGAGTGTTTCATACAAGTTTGACGTTTAATCGAGAGTCGATCTTCGAAATTGCATTTTATATGTTAACTTATTGTTGAACTACTGGTTTATTTCTTGTAATATATGAAAAGATTGGGACAAATTATACCAACAAAATACCGGCAATGTCCTTTTTACGCCTCACTGTTGACGTCCGGAATGGGTATCTCTTTGTCAAAATAGCGTTTGTTACGCTAGCTAAAAATTCGAGTTCCGCATTCCATTAAACATTTATTAAAGCTCCAAGAAAACAATCACTTTAAATAAAATCTCTCTCAGTACCTATTCGTATAATATCGTGAAAAGCAAAACATAGTCGTGCGACGTGCGTTATGCTAATCGAATGCATATTGTAAATTACGCGTCCAATCGACTTTTGACAGGAACAATCACACACATTGATGTACCTAGTGCTCCTGGAATTAATCGTCAAGTTCCAAACTCTATCGTACCACCTGATATATTGACTCAATACAATATAAATAGTTAAAGATTGACATATTATAGAATCTAAATTCTTTAAGTAACCTAACCTAACTTATCCTCTTCGGTTCTCGCAATTGATAAATGTAGCTCCCTAGCTACTTTTTAGTAAATTTATAAAACTAAACATAATAAAGGAAACCGTATTACTGAGAATAATATAGGATTTTTGTAACTATTTTTAATTACAATTCAAATTTCTTACCTTATAATAACACTTAAAGTAATAAATAGTACACTAAAGGACTAACACAGTAGTGATGAAAATACACTATTTAAATTTTAATTAAAATAAAAGTTAATAAATATACTTTTTTAAAACTAATATGACACGAAAGTTCTCGGGCCGAGAAGAAGGCACGCACCCTGCACCGGCTAGCGCAGAAACCCGACTGATGCGAGGAGCGCGACTTCGTGTGGTTGTGTGGTTGTGTGGTGCGGTGAGCGCTCAAAATACCTAACTACTTTATATTCAAACACTATTATTCATACTCGTTGATTTTTTTGTTCCAGATAAAAAAGTTATTATAAAAAGTAATTCTGTTGTATACTTTAATATTAAAAAGACAAACATGTCGTGATCGTTAGGCGGCACAAATCGAATCAGACATATGTGGCAACATTCGATCCAATACTGCCGTTTCATTGGATCACCGGTTGCGAACTACCTACCCTTACTTTTAAAATAAAATTAAAACAAAAAGTATTAGATGTTTATTCAAAATAATAAATGACTAACAAAAAAAATTGCGTTAGGTTTCATTGTCATAGACAAAACAATAAAATGTTATTACACGATTTATAAAATGGTGTGGCCTGCAGCCGGGACAAAACTTGTATCTACCTTCATCTTTGAAGTTGGAGTAATTGTGTCGCCGACCCTTAGTTCCACTGTGACCAAGCATTGCGTAAAGTTGTACCGGGTACCAACTTTCAATATCTAATACGGTTTTCAAGATAATTATGAAAAATATGAATGTTATGAGACAAATGAATTAAGTGTTAACTGTCATTAGTGCGTAAAATAAACATTAAAAATTTATTTATTTTAAAATGGCGACCACGAACTTTTTAACCGTTAAAACACATTTATCTGATTTTAAAAGTAATGCCGACAAAGACGCAATGAGCGAGGTGAGTCGAGTGCTGTTCTAACTGCTTGCATCTAAACGTGCATCGCGGTTTGCGGGCCGCCGTGGTTGCTGCCATGTTTCATACGTTAACTTTAATTCTTGTTCTAAATGCTTACTCGTGTTAGGTAACACCGTTCTTGGATGTGTTATCTAAAGCCATTCTCCACTTTTAGTATTATGTCGAACCGGCCACCCGCGCCCAGATAGTTTCGTCCGCCCACGAGGCCGGCGACTCCGTAGAAGCCATAGTAACAGTTTGGCCGCGTCTGTTGTGCAGGTTTCAGAAAGCGGTACAAGCAATTCCGTGGCATCGGCAGAAGACGTACAGAAATTGGCCGTGATACTCGGTATAAGCAACGTTGAAGATGTGTATCAAGAGAAGTTCCGCGTGGACCGGCGCCGGCTGGAAGGGATGCTGGCCGGTACGCGCACCTCACCTCGTGTTCAGTTGCGCGTTACGGTATAAATCGTCATTTAACTAATCTTGTCTTTTTTCATTCAAGAACATTTGGAGGAGTCGCAAACAGCACAAGCATTTTTTAATCGGGTAAGTCGCGCTCGCACTCGCACTCGCATCTGACTTGCTAACTTTATCATGGCGGTCAATGTCGATGCGTAGCCATAACCTCAAATACGATTTGTATTAACGTTTCAGGTAATGAACGACACAAACACCTTAATAAATTGGCCGGCTCGATTGAAAATTGGAGCGCGATCAAAGAAAGGTATCACTATTTTATAACTTTATGAAGTTATTATACTAATGCTATTACAATTAAAGATAATCTAAATCGACATTCTTTATATAATTTGGACATCTTTTTTTTAACCTTTAATGTAAAAAAATAGTTCTTCCAATCACGTCATTTCTATCTGTATCACTGTCAAATTGAAATTTTTATTTTTAACGCAACATCACTAAAATTTAATTGTCCACACTTTTGTCCACTTTTTTGAAAATATTCATTTAACTAATTATAAATAAATTGTAAGGGACGGTTTCAGGTAGTACAACGGCACGAATTCGTTTAAACGCCGTCATCGAATTCTTTATTTTAAAAAAGTAATCAGTCGTATTGTTATTATTATAATAAAATTAGTAAAATATTAACACCTTTAAAATATCATAAAAACAACCAGACACAAATAATTTATTATGATTTACCAAATATTGACAAAACGTCATTTCGAATTTTCGAACGAACAACGTTTATTTTGTCCTTTAATTTGAAATATTTTGGCGGGCTGCACCGAGCAGAGCGAGCGACGCCGGCTCGCCGCGCCTGGCGCCGACCTGGCGGGCGTCGCAATTCATTTTAAATATTTTTTCATTATGCGCGGTTAAGTCGGTTTTACCTTAAGTGCTAGTTTAGGGGATTTTTAAATGTAATCAATATGACTGTTTACAAACAATGTGATGAATTATTATATCAAAAGATTTTTGAAATAAGACGTAAAAGTTTTAGAGAATTTTTGTTGCAATTCGGTACGTTATTTCTTTTTTTGTAATTCAAAATAGTGTTTTACTTTTTGTTCTTGTACCACAGAACAATTTACTTGTTTTGTTATTTTTTTGGGGTTTTATTACTTTCTAATTGAAATAATGTGATTAGATCCTCATGTACGTATTGCCGGAAGAGCTGATGATGTGAAACGAGCACGAGAAAAAATTATGCAAGTATTGGACACAAGGGTAAGGACACAATTAATTAAAACAGTGAAATTAAGAATATTTTTTTTACTTAGACTAGAATGTACCGCTGTATCAGATTGTATATACGTAAGTGCTTCCACATTAGCGTACCTGCTAATGCGGAAGCGACGGCATCCATTCCAAGTGCCCAGGAGTGCCTCGTGCCTGCACGCGCATGCCTTTGCAATGGCGTCGTTGCTGAGAGAATTGTAGCTGCGACTGAATAAAAGTAAAGATAGCCGGATCTTATAATAAGTCAGGTTCAGGTGTTGCTTGACGCTGTTCCAGAGCAACCGGGTGACGATGAAGATTGACGTGAGCTACACGGACCACTCGCACATCATCGGCAAGGTGAGTCCGTTACTTCCATTTATAGATATTTGACTATTAGATTCATGTTTCTGTAAAGACTCGTCACCTCTACTTGGGAATGTTTTTGATTCTTAAAAACTACGCAGTGGATCTATGAAGATTCCCTTTGTACATCAAGGTTGGACTTTTTAGTGATTGTATGCAAAGTAACAACCTGAGACAATAAATCTGAAGTGCGGCGAGCGCGTCAACAGTGAGCGTTGTGCGACACATTCTAGAATTGTACGTATTCTCCATGGTAAACGACAGCGTCGCTTATATTTATACGCAGGATGTTATAGTAACGGATTGTACACGTAGTACCTAGGTAGGTATATTAGAGTTGCTTAGTTTTCATTTTGTGGCGCCGTTCGGTGTTCGCCCATGACTTATTGCCGAAGGGATAAACAGCGGGGGAGAATGCTTCACGTCGGCACGTTACCATAAAGTCAATGGAAAAAATACTGCACCGCCACTTATATGTTTGTCCGCCATACGGTTGAACAAAGAATCCCTCCCTGACTAAATGACTTTGCGCCCATGTCATCAGCTCATCGAACATTTAACTCAACGTGCGTGTACGCAGGGCGGGCTGACAATAAAGCGCGTGATGGAAGACACGGGGTGCCACATCCACTTCCCGGACTCGAACCGCACGAGCGCGACGGAGAAGAGCAACCAGGTGTCCATAGCGGGCGACATGGAGCGCGTAGAGCGGGCCCGCGCCCGCGTGCGCGCGCTCACCCCGCTCGTCTTCAGCTTCGAGCTGCCCATCGCAGGCGCCGCACAGCCGCTGCCCGACGTCGCCTCGCCCTACGTGCAGCAGCTGCAGGACCAGTACAATGTGCAGGTCCACTGACTTTTAGTCTTCACTTAAAAAAGTTTGATAAATGTATTAAATATCTTAGCAATTCCATAGTTACGACTTTTTAGTATTTATTTTGTAGGCGCTGCAAATTGTACGCACTAATTCGGTAACAGGTGATGGTGCGAAACCGGTCCAAGCTGCACGCCAACATGATGGTGGTTAAAGGCGTGCAGTGGGAGGTGCAGGCCACCATGGAGGCCACCGGGCTGCTCATGAACTACATGTGCGGATCCCTCGCCGTGAGTACTCCCTGTTGGCAGACACGCGCGGGCCAGCTACAAAGGTAGATGTACTTACGTTTCCGTGTGTTAGAGCCAGACGCAGGTGCACATGAGCCTAGAGATCTCGCCGGCGCACCACGGCGCGGTGGTGGGGCGCGGCGCGGAGCAGCTAAAGCTGATCATGCGCGGCACGGGCACGCAGATCATGTTCCCCGACGCCGCAGACCCCAACATCCCCGCGCTGCGCAAGAGCTGCGTCACTATCACGGGCCACATGAAGGACGTCTACGCCGCGCGGCAGCAGCTTGTGGTACGGACAAACTTACATTCGTCCTCAACAAATATGTTATCCTGCAGCCGCACAGCTGAAGAGAGGCCGCGAAGTAGAGGAGGGAAGCGGGGCGGCGCGGCTCGCCCGGTTCTCTGTTAGTACAACATATAAGTTCAACATTTCATTGCACTATAAAAGCAAGAAGATTGTTGCGTGTGCAGGGCAGCCTGCCGCTGGTGGTGATCTTCGACATGCCGGCGGAAGGCGGGGCGCGGCTGGGCGAGGAGGCCGTCGGCCTTCTCATGCAGAGGCACAACGTGTTCATCAGCGTGCGCCACAAGCCCAAGCAGGGCATCGCCTCCGTCATCATAAAGGGCATCGAGCGCTGCGCCAGTCTGTACCCTTGCCTTTTACATTTGCTGCGGATCTGCGCTAGCGACAGAAGAGCATAGGTTCAGTTACGTCCTGTACGTTGAAATGTTAATCAATGTTTCCTCAGACGACATCTACGAGGCGCGGCGCGAGCTGCTAGGCGGCAAGGAGCCCGTCATCACGGCGGAGATCCCGGAGTCGTACAATATCCCGGTGCCGACGGGCGCCATCCCCAACTTTGGGGTGTACAACCCGTTCTCAGTGGGCGCCTCGCCGTGCTCGCCCTACGGCCTGCAGCTAGAGCTGAGCCTGGGCAGCCCCATGGGCCCGCTGAGCGGCGCGCTGTCGCCCGTCAGCCCGCCCGCGCTGCCGCCCTGGCTGGTGTCGCCGCAGCACCGCGCGCCCCTGCACCTGCCCCTGCCACAGCACAACAATACGCCTCTCATCTACAAGAACTCTCCTAACTCCTGGAACTGTAAGTGTGTCTCATTATCTGACTTTTGTACGTACCTTGACATCAGTTCTCATGGTGCGACCTGTCGGCAGCCATGTGCGCGGGCGCCGACGTCGGCGCCATGCAGCAGCAGATGTTGCAGCCCTACCACCAGGTGCCGGACACCAGGCCCGTGAGTAGCCTTCGTCCATTCATCATTTTGACAAACTTGCACATTTTGCCTTAGAACTTTGTGAATGTATGCATTCATTAATTTGTTTGTGAACAGATAACGCTGAACCAGTTGCTGAACTGCAGCTCGCAGGCGAGCAGCGGTTACCAGAGCAACTTCACCGGCAGCTCGGTCTCCCTCGACGTCAACAACACCTCCGGTGGGCTCGCCCGCGCCCGCGCGGTGTGACACCGCTCACGACAATCCCAACACGCTCCTATTCCAATTGCTGCTCTGTTGTGTGCAGGCGGGGAGGCCAGCAACGTGGCGTCGCCGTCGGTGTCGCCCATCAGCGCGCACAGCCCCGCGCCCTCCGGCTCCGCGGACAGCGACCGCAGCCACAACGGCACGTCACCCCCTCCTAGACAATGATGTAAGCGCGGCGCGGAGCGGCGGCCGGCGGTGCTACAGCGTGTTTATGTGCGCAGAGCTGGCGAGCCTGATCTCCGGCATGCCGCTGTCGGCGCGGCGCGCGGTGGGCTGCGAGAAGAAGACCCTGCAGACGCTGGCGAGACTGTCTCCCCTCATGGACTACCAGGCCAAGCGCGCCGAGGCCGAGAAGGTGCGACGGGTTGCAACTGCCTGGCACTCGATTGTATCTCGTTACTTACAGTGCCCTGTTGGTGTGCAGGCCATGCGCGAGTCGGTGGGCGGCGGGTACCGCGTGCCGACGGGCCACTGGGCCGGCAGCTACTTCAGCAAGACGTCGCCCGGCGTCCTCGCCAACAACGCCAATGGCGAAAACAACACTACGGTGACATTGACCCTTCAATTATAGTGTCGTGTAGCGGAGCTAACATTGTGTGCATTGATCATAAGCACCAAACTCGGTGGATTGATACTCAATCTGTACTCTAGAAATCTAAAATCGTTTAAGGACTTTGCAGCTTAAATCGCAAAATCTGTGGCCAAGTTGTTTTATAGCTGTTATATAGTTTATCTCGTATACCTTCAGCCTGAGAAAGGCTGGAACAGATCGGAGCTGGTGCGGCCCAACATTGTGGAGATGACGCCGTCGCCCAAGAGCGCGAAGAGCGCGCAGGCCGCCGCGCCCGCGCAGCCCTCGCCGCCCTCGCCGCCGCGCAGCCCGCCGCCCAAGCAGTGCCGCTACCGGCAGCTGTACGAGCTGCTGCGCGACCTCGGCCTCTACAAATACGTGGGTGAGAGCGACCGCCCGCGACACGCTCCCGACGCCCGTGCGAGTCGCGGCCGCGGCGCCCATTTTGTTAAATACTAATTCGCTATTTTGTTTTAAGACCTGTTCAAGAAGCACGAGCTGGACATGTCGACGTTCGCGTCGCTCAACGAGGCCGACCTCGCCGAGATCGGAGTCACCGCCTTCGGAGCCCGCAGGAAGATGCTGCTGACCATCGCTGGTAGGTCGCCGTGTCCGACCGGAGCTCTCTGCTGCTCATATCTATTTGTAACTTGGAATAATATAATTTGTTAGAGCTGCAAAAGCAAGCGGCGGCGTTCAAGGGCGGTGCGACTTCGGGCGGCGGCGAGCGGCCGACGGTGCAGTCGCCGCAGTACGACCTGCAGCCGCTGCACGACAAGTGGTAGCGGCGCGCCGTCGCCGGCGGTCACCTCGCATCGAACACTCATTTCGATGCTAATGATAAAATCAAGCCCAGTACAATCACTCGACTTAATGTTTGAAAACGCAATGATCTAGTGCTGCCATATAAATGGCAGGAAAATTTAAATTTTTCGAACAAATTGTTACTTTCGACGGGATATTTTGTAAATGTTGCAGAATGAAGTTGACCGGCAGCGACGCAGCAGCGCGGTGGGCGAGGTGACGTCGTAAGTGATACGAGATATGTACGGACTGAATGATTCCTAGATTAATTGAGACCCATACAAATGTTACCGCGATCGCACTTCCATGATGACGTGAGCGCGGGATCGTCTTGCTTTGTTGTTTTAAAGAATTGATCAAATTGTTTAAGGTTATAAATCGCGAGACAGTGGCGCGCCGTGTGAAAGTGATTTAGGAATTATAATTTCCGAGCATGGAATGCTCGCGGCCGCCATGTCGCCGCACACGTGTCGGAAGCTTGTTCTTTCTAATGAGATTACGTCATTTTAGTTAATTTTAAAAGTTCGTGATGGCCGCTAGCGCTGCGACGCCTCGATCCTCGACGTAGCCTGGTAGAATTGTTGAAGTAAGCAGGCCCGGAGCGCCGCTTCTACTTTATGTTACATACATTTTACAGCATGTTTTATTTCTTGATTATAATATATATTTCAGTGGCATCCCCGCACCTCCCCGCACCTCCCCGCATCTCACACACCCCCGCACACCCCGCACACCCCCGTGCCGAAGGAGACGCTGCTTGTACTGATTATTGCGATTAGATCCCCTAGCGATTTTTAATCATTGATTATTGAGCCGAATTGAAGTTCCCTTGCTACTTTTACAACTTTTATCGATCTCAGACCGATGTGGACATCGCTTTTGATTTCATATTTGATAGAATATGATATTTAAAGAGACGTTGGCACCGGCGGTGACAGCATAGCGTGGGCATTCCGACGGCATACGAGATACATTTTTGACTTGTTTAAGCTAAGACTAGAATGAAATCGACACGATCGAACCGGCCGAGCGGGAGCGCCGGCGCAGGCGCCGGCACATCGCTCGCCCCATCTATATTTTAATCAAAAACATTTTTACATAAATACAATGATCATTTTGTGTCTGTCTGTGTGCATTACGTGTTTACATTTTTTTCTTTTACTAGTATTTGCATTTTGATTTTTAACCACATTAACATACTAATTTAAAATTAATGTTGTGTCGTTTACACCTGCGTTTTCAATGTATTTTACATTCGGCAGTAAGTCATTGATACGTAATTGATGCGCACGACGACGCGCGTGCCCGCAGCACAACCGCAGCACAACCGCAGCACAGCCGCAGCTTAGCCGCAGCACAGCCCGCACGACACCATACAATTATGTATCAATGCATTTACAATGTCATCAATTAGTAATTTAGCTTTTAAATATTATTTTTTAATCATGAACACGATTGATATTTTGAACGTTTTTATACTTTGATTATGAAATGTGAAAGTATCGCTTCTGAGTGATTATGTAATACAGTCGAGCACACGATGGCAAGGACCCGTCGTACGTCCTGTGCCTTTTGTAACTTCAGATTTTAGATCAGTATATCATTTGCATGATTTTTATAACTTTCCTTTGTATGATTAAAGTTTGTAGAAAACGATAATAAGTTTTATTTCAATGCTTGCCAACCTTCCTTCTATTTTATTAAAAACAATATGAATTCAACTAAAAAAATAGGTAGATATCATCCATTTAAAACAGAAATAACGTATACTAGTTACCTACTCCCCGGTATCTTGGTTGCCCAAGTTAAGAAGTCAAGTAAAATAACTAGACCACTTTCCAAACAGTTACTTTGACTGAAGTTAAAATTATTACATTGAAAGGATATTCAAAAACATTTGTTTTTTTTTTCAGAATACTGTTAGGCACTTACATATATTCTGTTATAAAGCTTATGTCATTGTCACATGTCAAAGTCAGTTTAACGAAAAAATTGTATTAGTTTTTATTCAATAAATAATAATGGGAAACGCTAGTGCAAAAGCAGTGGAAGCTAAAGCAATGGATGTAGCGGCACCAGCTAATGCCGAAAAGCCTAAACTAAAGCCGTGCTGTGCGTGCCCTGAAACGAAGAGAGCGCGAGATGCTTGGTAAGGTTATGTTTTTTACAGATCTATTGCGCAATATCTATATTAATTTTCTTAAATCTTGTGTAACTGAAAATTCCGAAAAAATGCCACTAACCTTGTAAACTACAATTTTCACATTTAACAAAAACGAAGGTGAAATTATATTATTTAATTTACAATACAGCGACCCTAAATTCCACTCGTGTTCTGTTATAAGCTATGGTCTGACAAAAGATTGATGTTAGCTGTTTTATGTTGCTGCTATTGCTTTTGGGATGTATCCTTGTATTTGCAAAACAAAATGCGATTGAAAAAATGATTTTCTCTTTAATTCCAGCATAATTGAAAATGGTGAAGAAAACTGTGGACCTTTGATAGAAGAACACAAAGCTTGTATGAGGAAAATGGGTTTCAACATTTAGATGTAGTCTGACTCTATTTTTTTGGAATACACAGTGTTGTTGTCGTCGGGACAAAGCGGCATGAGCAGTCAGAACATGGTTCTTCATTGTTTGTAACAATTTATCTATATGTTAATAGGTCGGTTTACATCATAGTGCATATTAATGTTGTCCGGATAATCTCGTTTTTAATTAAATATATTTAACTTCCCTTTGATTCAAAAGTGGCACTTGCACTTGAATTGAAAGGGCGGTGTAGGATTGTATGTGTATTGTATCCAAATTAAATTAAAAAATGTAAGACATTAGCATAACTATGCAACAACAAACCTGACCAACATTCATAAGTTTTGCACGATAACAACAACTCTTTTGTGTATCGGTTTTTAATTTAAATCGTCAACTGTTAATAACTGTAATGTAGGTGTAAAATATGCCCAAAGACTATTTCCTCGACCCTGAATCACTTCTTGTAAGTTATTTATTCATTAGGTTTAATTCATGTAAATATAAATAAATTGTGTTGAGCAGTTATTTACTTGTTTTCTTTTTGTTATGACATGTTTCTTATTAATTTAGCTTGCCACATAATTACAAATGAATCTGGAAAATCGGAGACCTGCTGCCGAGGCACATGTCTCGAGCCGAGTTGGTAATTTACTTAAAATGTATTTTGTTCAAAACGTTGTGAAACCACTAACTGAAGCACCTGTGACAATCTTGCATTGGAGTAGGGGCGAACAGTCACATGTGTTAGAGTTAACAGTTTGATTGATAGTGGTGCCATATTACACAGGGTTGGTGGTTGTAGCTGTGAGTGGCGCAATGTTGAACTGGTCTGTAACATGGGCGATAGACGCCAGTATTTACATAATTTGCAAGATAATTAAATAATGATGATAAGCTTGTTGAATGTTTTATCGTAACGACACCCTAATTTGTTTTTATCTAAGATCACAATATTGACCTTATTGTCTGACAATATGTTTGAACAGAAGTGTAGTTTAGCAACAAGGTATTCATAGAGCCAGTTGACAGTTTACCTCAGCAGAGGACGTCTAGATCACGAGAGTACACACATACACATACACATACAATTTAGAAGAACTCAAATGCGTCTTTAAACATCTTGTTTACGTACACATTATTCTTTAAAAAGTCGAGTGAACACGTAAAGAGATTTATTTACATTTTTTGACCAACAAACATAACGACGAAGCTTTAGTTTACATTAAAAACATTTGGAAGATAATTTTTTTTTCAGTCCCGACCACGCCCACTCCTACATCGACTTTAAAACGTGCTCATTATCTTAATGTACAAAAATAGTTTTACAGCGATAACATTGCTACAATGGAGGAACTGCGCCGGCGGTTGCCCCCCGCAACAATGATCTGTGGGTTTCACGAGACGATTGGAGTTCAAATAAGACACGAGGCCAATCCACAGAACATGTCGCAGTAATACTGGGATGTATCCCCTTTAAAATATACTAACGATATGTGTAGACTATTCATATACGTAGCTATTTTTTCCTAAAACAAATATGTTATAAAAACTAAAATGTAAATAAAAAATCGGTGGATTTCATTTGGCAAAAATGTATTTCTTTCAAAAACTGCTTTCAGCCCTAGTTTGATTTGAAGCCTCTGGCTGTCTGACAGGTTCATTAGAACAGAAAGAGCAACGCGTACACGACCGCGTTGTTTGATTTTATGACTCGCTAATAGGCACTTAACAAATTGTCTACTTTGGCTTATTACTACGACATGATTTGGCGAGATGAGTAAATCATTGTTATAGTTCTCTCATTAACGTAAACAATGCTATAATAAAGTGGGCATTACTGTATGTGCTCAAACGCGTTCCGCCGGCGCACCAGGCCGCGTCTTCCTCGGCTGCTCGCGTGTTCGCGCACGTGCGGGACTGTCTGCTGGTGCTGTGCGTTGGCCCCGGAGGCAGGATGCGGCTGATGAGGGACGCGCGGGGCGGGGGCGGGGAGTCCGCACCCAGCTCGGTGAAATCGAATTCCAGCTACGGGTAAGTGTTACTACCTAACTACACGTGGCACTAGCATGCAGAAGAACAGACAGGAAAAGAGTTATTTAGCTCGTAGTACAGAGATAGATATAGTAAACATAGAGGAGCAACTGTCCGCTCATCAGCTCCACGCAAGTGCTCCGCCGCACTCCGGGTCAGGACTACGCGTCGTTGTTCAGATTGTCCGGCGGTCACGTCGCGACAATGTTTGCAGCTAATCGAAATTATAAAAATGAAAAGGTTATAAAGCAGGTCTTTATTAATTACTCTTGTTTGATTTCGGCACATGTTCTGCGGCCCGTGCCGCCGTATGCACTTTGTTGCACGCGCAGTTCATTGCGCCCAGTGACGCCAACCGCGCCGGTGCAAAAAGTCAAGGATTGCGTGTGACGGAGATAATGGAAATCGCACATAAACATGATAAATTACACTCAGTCTCTCACCGCGCTTGTGCGCTGACATCACAGCTCGGTTCTTTCTTGTTATTAATAATAATTACTTAAGTACATACACTATATTCTATTACTTTACTAATTCCATAAATAAATATTAAAAGGGGGTATTAAATGCGATACACAACTAGCACGTTGGTGATAATCTAATGTGTGGTCTTTGGTCTCTCCAATTTAGTTGTTTCTGTCTCATCTATTGTACAACGATTAAAATAATAGCAGTTCTAGGACAGGAAGGAGGCGGTACACTTACCCAGTAATATTGCTTTTAAAGATTCTTCTGCACGCCTCCGGTGCAGACCAGGCGTAACATGACGTCAGCAGGAAACGGTATCGGTTACATTGTATTTGCACTTTATTAGACCTCAAAAGATGACGAAATGTCGATAAATGTGTCGTCAGCCGCCAGAAGTCAACGTAAATATCAACAAATCAATAGAACTGACAATAAATAGACGTCTTCGTCAGAGAATGTGCAACAAGGGACACACACACACAAGTCACACGCTGCAAAGTCTGCTTGCAAATAGTGTGTTGTCGTTCGACAGTACAATATTTTCCATCCGCCGAAGTTAAAATACTGAATGCTTTTAAACAGTTCTAAATATGAAGTAACCTCTCGCCTTGCATACAATTGTGCTGATGTTCCTCTTTAACGCATACAATTTGAGTAAGTTATATTATTTTGTCCTTGTGTCGCCTTAACCTTCTCAACTCTTAGTCGACGCGTGTCACGCTGGCGGCGGATACCGTTGTGTTTAGCTGGTATCTCCCAGCGCCAGGGGGTCGACGGTCACTGTGCCGGGCTTGGGGCGACACAATAATGATAATCTTTCATTTCGAGAAGCTTGCGACTCGTACTATGTAGGTCATTTACAAATCCGCGTCGCTCCATAGTGATCAGATTGCGGGTCACTTCGGCTGACCCGACCCGGCCGGAATACAAAACCACGGTTTTGTTAACGTTTTATCGTCCTTGTTATTAGTGTTGTTAATTGCAGAATATTCGGCAGCGCGTGCTCCGACATGTCGGACTGCGAGTGTGGCGTGGAGGAGGACGACCGCTACGACACTTACAAGTAAGGCTCCGGTCACAATGTCGCCTTCTGATCGAGTGCAGGGTGTGTGCGATTTACATATTTATTGCCATCAGGAGTCCATTCTGTTCGCACTCTGCGAGCATCAGCAGCGCGGTCAACACGGAACGAGCGCCGCTGCTGCCCACGCCGCGCGCCTCTTACAACACCATCACCTGCTCCGACTCACTGGTTCGGTCTTTGTACATTCTTTAGTATATATAAGGGTGAGAGAAAAAAGTGCCAAGGACCCTCCACGGGAGCGGGACCGAGTCAAGCAAATGATAAATGGGGATTATTGTTGTGTTATGTATAAAACGTTACGGCCCGCGCCAGCCGCCGGGGGCCGGCCGCGCTACTGCTGTTATTGTAAAAACCCGTGCGCCTCGTGAAATCGCAGGCGTTTTCCTTGAATTATGTTGCGTTTTCCAAATATATCTTCCATCTTGCTGGCATTAAAAAGTTACGATAACGAAGTAATGAATATTTAGTAAAATCAGTCAGAAAATACTATGTCAGCTGGTGTTGTCAACAGAAAGAGTCATCGAGTGAGTTTGAACTTTGTCAGGGCCCTGGGGAGATCTCCGGCCACGACATCATTGAGACGTGCAGGCGGTTGGATAAGGAGGAGAAGCCGGAGCCGGAGAGGAGCCAAAGCTCGTTGGTCACTATGTGAGTCTGTGGGTTATTGTGTCCCGAAGATAATCGTTTGTCTAACTACATTACAAATAAGCGGACCTTTGCGACTGTGAGAGAATTGGGTTAAGTTCTTTTTTACAACTTTATCCCTTCCTACCTGAATCATATTTGTATAGCTTCTGTCGACGACGGAGAGTATTGTATGGCACGTTCCTCGTGTTGTGTCGTAACCCGTGCAGCAGTCGATGCTCGTTAGTGAGAAAGACGTGTGTGTGTCAGCTTCTCGGTGTGGAACACGATGATGGGCTCGTCGCTGCTGGCGATGGCGTGGGGAGTGGCGCGCGCGGGGTTACCGGCCGCG
>JAODUI010000007.1:7267427-7291301 GCA_027563995.1 Papilio gigon | reverse complement strand
GTAACTTATCTTTGTTTGTATTTCGTAGAATTTAGACCTATTCAAAGTTTTTTTTTTGTTCGAAGTAAAGGACCAAGACTTCCCCGGCCGGCGCTCGTCCTGCGCGAGCCCCGGAGCCCCGGGCGCTGCCGATACTTGCATACTACACTGTTTGACATACATAACTATTGATCGAGCGTCAAAAGCTGAAGCAGATTTCATTTCGAGCAATTTTCATTTTTCAGTTGGACGTCGGACTTGCTGTATGAATATCAAAGCGTGTAACAGCCGACACGCTGCACATTACATTGACAAAGCTAAGGATTTATTACGTATTTCAGACTGTACGCGAATGAAAAACGTTTCATAGGTGTCGATTATTTCTAGAGACTTCTCTCTTGCCTCACTTTTGTGCGACGTTCAGTCCATACGTTACTCAGGAGTGCGGCGCCAGCGAATGAGCATCTGCTTACATGTGACTTACGAGGAACGTTTCCTTCTTTATTCGGTATACTAAAAAAATCTTTGTGATGAAAACACAGTAAATTATATACAAAATGTGTAGATACGTAGCGAGACGTCGGGACAAACTGTGTTAGCAAATACTCCGGCGCTGATTAGAAGGTGTGCAAAATTAATTGTGATAAAGTAAAATAAACAATTAATGATAAAGCGTCATAAATTATACGCAGCGATTTAGCAAGCGATCTTTACTGATCTTTACTGAATTTTATTGCACACAGGCCCAGAGAACTGTGTAGTCCATTTTGTCGAAGGAAAAGAGTTAAATACCTTTATTAACGAACACACTGTAGAAGAGGTTTTGTGATGATGTGCGATGTTTAACACGTCGTGGTTACACCGAGTCGCCACGTCCGCGGCAGCTTTATAGACGCAAACTATGAAAACTACAAAAGAAAGCTATGCTTTTTTTCCTTCCTTGTACGTTAAACATACTGAAATAATGAAATAAATGCAATGTCCACATTGAACATCGCCGCAACACCCGGAACATCAGATACGACGTGTAATTGGCAAACAAACATGTCCCGATATAATTCTGTCCGGCGCGGAGCATCATACATGTGTATTGGTCCCGGGTCCGCGCGTGTGGGAGTCGCCGTGCTCCCTGCACATCAATGAGGAGATTATAAACAACCGAACACGCTGCAGTTTTGTTACCCACGGATGGTTCCGGGATGTCTCCCGCCACTCCTGCAGCTGCGGTCATAGACATTTAGAAGTGAAGTACAACTTTCTGGGATAACATTATTAACTCCAGCTTCTAGCCAATTATTGCCATCAATGTATACCCCAGTTTGCTAAGATTAAAGTTGAAGAACCACAGAAAACTACCACATAGGTTTTACTCGCACCAAATACGTTCTTGCGAAAAAATAATGGTCCGTCTATATAAGTATAAGGCCTTCGTATGTTTGTAAAGAGCAGTAAAGACGTGCAGTGTCAAGACGACGACGGCCCGGTGCGCGGTCGGGGCACTAGTGTTACATAACAGTGAGAGATCGGCCTTGGACACCGTTTGCTAAGGCCGATCATCGCGTTTGTAGCTCGCCTGGCTGGGCGGCTAGCGACCGAAGGCCATGCTTTTTGCGCGCCCGCGCACACGACGCGCCGGGCGTGTTTTTATATCCTATTTAAACCGACTAGGAGCAGGTCTTCTTCCTCCACATTTGGCAAAGATCTCATGTTCTGAGGAGTTTCACAAATATCGTACAATGAATTACGTGTTGAATTCTTCTTTATTACTGATGTATGCGTCAGTTATCGTCCCGTCAACAAATATCAGATTACTAAACGAAAGGTAAATCAATGAGGCAATTACCATTTTTCTTAAACACGTTAATAATGATACATTCGTATAATTGTTGTGATGTAATGACAAGACGTGCGTCGCCCCGCCGCGCCGCGCCGCGCACGGGCCTTCATAAAAGTTCAAGCAGAGCGAACATTAAATGACATAACAAACAATATACAAAGTCAAAGTTGTTCACGTTGTAGTCTCACAACCTCATCAGTATTTATTTCGTAGTCTTTAGAGATCCTCGTTGTATTATTACCACTTGTGTTTTAAATGATTAATAGTAGATTTTTGTAAATTTATTCTATTAATAAAGTTAGAGTCTGTATGTATTATACAAAATCAAATTCGCGAACTTAATAGCTTCGCGTTGCTTACAACGATAATTTGTTTTTTTTACATTTTATGACGTCGGTTAGGACGCAAAAACGGCTGGAGCGATTTTGACGGTACTTTTACCAGAATGTAGCTGTTGTGTGCGGCATCTAGTATCGCATATGTGCGACATGGACACGGCAACGGCGACGGTGAGTGCAGTGAGCATGCGCGTTGCGCGCCCTGCACCTTGACCTTACCCGGCTGGCCCTCCCCGCCCCGCGGCCGGCCGGCAGGGCGCGCGCGTCTCGAGACGCGTGAACGATGCTTGTCCCCAAGTGCCCGTAAATATAGCCTGAGAATGTCGATAGTAGACGTGACGTATCTTGATGTGGTCGGACGATCTTGGCTCAAAACTGCTTGTCTGTATACATTATTGTATATCATTTACAAAATTAAACTTATATATTATTATCATACTTAACACATTACGAAGTTACAAAATGTCTTCAACGGCCGAGCCGAGAGCTCGCCCAAACTTGTAATAACGTAATAGAGAAGCAGACGAGATGATCGAGTGAGAGATCGAGTATCGCACAGTTTCGGCGCCTCGACTGGACATCGTTTGCATGCGGAAAGGTAAAGATTCAAACCAGTTCCGAGACTGCGCGACTGCCACATGTAAGAATGTTCTATCTAACGCGCACGCGTGTGTGTGTGACCTTGATCCCAGTGCGCCGTGGCCGCGTGTACCGACATGTGCACCATTGTTTATGGTTTAATTATCAACGAGTTATTGCGCGGACTCTATGGTTGAGCGGGCGACACGGCGCGGAGCGGGGCCGACACATTTGTAAGTTACGGCTTCATGGACTCGACTCATTTCACACTCGATAACACTTTCCCAAACATTTAAATCTGGTCCGGGAGACATTGTGTTTATTTCTCAATTTATTTTGTTATGTCTTACGCATGTTAAGGCTACATCTTGTTGTAACTTTGACTGTGATGGTAAGTTTTTCAGATTTGAATGCGGCGCCAAATATGTTCCGAATCTAGTCCTAATTATTTATTATAATTACTATCAGAAGTCAGTAACACAATACAATGTGCAGTGATTCCCCGCGGGAGGCGGGTAGAGGCGGCCGTGCTCGTGGCCGTTCGGACAAAACATTAGTCATTACATCTGTTATTTACAAACACAGTCCGGCGAGCTCGGCAACAGGTCCGGTCCGGTCCGGTCTAGTATTCATTTAATCTTCCACGCTGACCTACATAATGTGATTGTGGACTTTATTTTCGCGGGTTCGTTTGCCGCCTCTAGATATTTATAATCCACGTATGTCAGAAATACACCTGGATCGCATCATGTTTTTTTTAAGCCGACTGTACATGGTCGCAACGTGGTGACGGTGCATCCACTTTAAAAACTTCATCGTAATGAAAACACACTCAATATGAATAAGCTGGGCGACACGGAACTATTGGGAAGCGGTACGGTCAGGAATTGGCGGATTTTATAAAGAGCGCGGTCAATCGCACGCTTTGGTAACGTGAGTTCTCTGAATTGTCTATATCCAAATAGGAAACATAAAGTGTCATTTGGAAGTTTGGCTGGCGAGTGACGAGGTGCTGCGGCGGTGCGCGGTGTGTGTAGTGGTCACGCCCCCTGCTCGTGTCGTTACCGTCGTAACATTATCAAAAATACATTTAAAACGCCGTCATATTTTACACCTTTGTCGCATGAAGAAGCGGCTAAAATACAAGAGGCAGTGTCCGTACCGCTTCACACGACCACGACCGACTGGAGGCGCGGCGCGGGCGCCAGTGCGCGTCTGTTCACCCGGCGCGGCGGAAGTTCCGCCAGAGTTTCAACAGTTATTATGTGAACCCGCACAATAATGCTTTCAGAGTGAGGTAAAATTCTCCGAATTATTACACGAATGTTCATTAAAACATATTTTATTACCAGCCAGTAATATAATGTCACTTCGTCTCAACGTTATAAAAGTGACTTTGTACGTGGCGTGCCAAATGCTTACACACATAGCGGGTCTCTACGTAATAAAAAGAACTAACCCTTATCGATCTCATATCTCAACTCCTCTGCGACTATGGCATTGGGCTCGTCAATTACAAACAGACAAAGCGAGCCGCTGCTCGCCCAGCTGCGTCAGGAGGCTTGTCCAAATGTGTGTGTGTTTTGGATGAACAGATTTGGTTTTCAGTCGTCCGCGTAAATGTGTCTTGCGGATTTACGAGTGAAGGTCGCACTCGTTCTAGATCCGTCCGTGCTTGCATATTGTCCTATAATTCACCCTGCGCCCGACACGGCACAGCACAACACAACACAACACTACGTTTAAGTAACAACACTATTGTCTGTGGTCTCTATCTCTCTCTTGGGTGACCCGCTATCAAACACGTTTGTCTCAGTTTGGCGTTTTGCTTTAAAATGCAATAATCTGAATTCCTTTTTGGGGTAAATATTCAAGATAAGATAATATATTATTACACATTCGATAAATACGAGAATACGACGAACTAATCACATCTGGTGTTGGTGTTATGTTTTAAGAATAATTGAAGTAACAACAGAACAGAGAGGAGTGCGTATGTTTGGTGAAAGCTACATTTTGCAAGTGCACGCGTCGTCGCAGCTCGTTTCAAAGTCATATCAAAATAACTGAGGAGCGAACCCTGTTCATAGACAACTGCCCAGGCTTCCCTGACAGCCATTGACCACTCGAAATATCCAGATAAACTTTATCGACAGTAGCTTTCACTATCTGTGGTGGCGGGGTGCCAGCGCAGTGACGTCATCCCGCGTCACGCGCACGTAACGCGCGTCAAACTACGAATTTTCCACAGACCGCGTAGACAGGGAGGAGATAACGTTCTTGTGTGAGGTAATTATAATTATACTCCTAATTCGCAATGTCTACCGGCATGTTTTAACTTTTACGTAACTACCACGTTGCTTTATGTAAAAAATTTTCTTAACCCAAACTTTAACCGCGCTTAAACAGGTTCCCCAAAGTTGTGAAGTCCGAGACAAAAACTTGATTACTGGCAACAGAGTAGCAGTGGCCGGCTCGTCAGTTCGCCATGAAGCAGCGGCTGCACCCGAGTACCTACATTTACTTAATGTACAAATAATATAATATGCACTTACAATAAATGAAGCAAAAGGTATGACCAAAAGTAATATATTTTTTTGACGCCGTGTTGAGTCAACGTGCTATACGTGCACCTCAGACGCGCGAAGACAATGACGAGTGTACACAACACTTTATATTTAGCGCAACATAAATAGACAAGTGCTTGCGCCGCGCAGGAGGGAACGTGCTACGAGCGGGCGACGCTCGCGGTCCGCGCAGCTATAAAAATGCGCAAAGCATCCGTCAAGCGCCATTCATCACTCGATTTTATTATTGTTTAGAAACGACTGCTTTGTTGAACGCCACAAATCGTTTCGGAAGATCTACGTAATGCTAGTGTCACACGAGAGCCAGCCGCCAGCAGGGGAGGTAGAAGAGTGGTCTCGGCGTGTGCGTAACTAGATGGATGAACTACACTGCCTCACTGTTTCGCCACCGTGGGCATCTAGCATCATGTTCCTACGACCAGTGGTATCTGACGGACGTAGTGGTCGTCCCTACGCACTATTAACATCAAAACTAATGTCGCTATTAACATTGGAACGTAATTAGCATATCAGGACACTCGGCCCACGAGGCAGGCTGTACATGTTTGGATTAACATAAATATTACGATGGTAGGATGATAGACAAAGGCCAGTTTTAGAATTTATATCATTAGAACATAATTATGTTAAGTCAAAGACCATCGATAATTCTACAGAGGTCTAAATAAAAATTAAAATTTATCGCAACAAGGAACACGGTCCGAGGTCCAACCGTTGACCTCACCAAACTTATCAGAGTGAGCCAATCAATTAGTGAAGTTAGCAACTGATAACGCGCCGTCTATGGCCGATCTGTCCAACATAGTTTACTATATGCGGAGATAACCTCTGACAGTGTGCAGATAGAGTTTTAGTAATTCCCTATCGGCGGACACGTGGCGCAATCGGCGGCGGGGCCAGGGGTCTCGTCATTGAGATTGGACTACAATTTAGCAGCCAACAGTCTTATAAAATAAAGCAGAATGTACTGCTGTACCGCGCCGAGAATGATGTTGCAATCGGTTCACAAAATAATGTTTGAAAAAAAAACTGCCGGCGACCTCTAGATCTGCCTAGGAAAACCACAGCGATCGTTGAAATTGCCTTTGTGATGCCGAGGATTAATGTATATTTGTAAATTGGTAGCGGAAGTGTGCACTGGGCTCACATCTCCAGTGTCGCAGTGCTTCGAGATAAAATCACGCAGCCGCGTCGTGACGACATCGGTTATCTGCGACGAGACGCGGACCTCTTGCTACACATGTAGCTTCTTTTTATTTCGTTGTTTTGAATAACCATATCTATATTGATAATGTTGACGTAGACAACATAAAAAAACTTTATTCTAGAATGTTCTGTTCAATGTAAAATGTGACCTCATATAAGTTCTAGCTGTACGTTGATATAATGCGATGTGCTTAATTTACAAGAATTGATCCGACATCCTACAAATTAATTAATGACGGCATTTACATTATCTTCTTGCTATAGGAACGTTGTCCACGCGCGCGTAGCACGGGCAGCACGCAGCGTGCAGCCGCAGACCGGGCAGGGATTTATAAACTAGCGGCTCCAAGAAAACATAATTTTCAATAAGAAAATTGAATGTATATCAGAAAAGAAGTAATAATAAACTCCGAGAAGATCGAGTCCACGTGACAAAGCACTTCTATTTTAAAGTGTTATTAATATTTGCTTTATTTTGATATACAAAAATAGTCCGCACCTCTCACGGACCGACGACCGACGACCGCCGCCGCCGCGCCGCCTGCGTTCTAGCAGCGATCGATAGAAAAACACCTAACAATATTTTGTCTATAATAAATGTAGAATGCTTGGTTGGACGGATGGCCAAACGGATCCGGGGACGCAGAGATAATGACCTATTCAAAAACTTAACTTTGTATAATTAAGAATCCTCGGGGACGAGGTCACGGGAGGTAGCTGGTGTCGTGTGGGCGACCACGGGGACGAGTTTTTATCAATAAGAAATCATAAATTAAATTTGTTTAGTATCATTACATAACATACTAAAATTTTCGTAACATTTAATCAACTAATGAAAACAAGATATTCGCGCATTAAAATATGCAATTTTATTTAAATCTACTTAAGTATACTGTGTGTGGAGACAACTGAAGAAATCAACATGTTTCTGGTTGTTCCGGACGTCACACACATACAGTTTTACAAGCGTTTCATTTAAAATCGAGGCATACAATGTGGAATAAACACGCGTCGCTGCACCGTACAGAGAATACAGTTCGCTTCCCACTTAAGCTGGAATATCGTCCACAGAACTGCCAGGTGACAGTTGACCTAGCATGAATGTTGCAACATGCAGTACAATTGACAATATTACTATGAATAATAATGATGTGTGGTGATGCACTCACCTGAGTACATATGCGTCAACTTGCTCGCTCTTCGTGAAAGATATGATCTCGCAGCGGACTATTTTGAGCACCTTCTCCCATTGTTGGCTGCCACAAGATACACCAAACAGTTAAAAGATAATCTAACATGACTTTTATTGGCTCGTACGCAGCATTGATATTGTACTGTATGGGAAAACTTGTCCAAAACTACATGTAACATTGAGCAAAGGATTCGCTCAACTATGACACTGGAAGCAGAAATTTGTTATATTGCTTTTGGTAGCATAAATCAACTTGTACTTGTTGTTCATCTTTTACTTAACTTGAATATTCACTAAGAACAATTCAAACATTAAATTTGCCAAAAAACCTGTTGTGACCAGGGAGCCCAAACACAGAACAAAACAGGTTCAGAAACTTTCCAATCTCCCTGTGATTACATGTTTTTTTGATGTACCAATTCCAAGGAAGCAATTTATTCGGTCGACTGGTTCCAAAATTTGGAATTACATACAACTTGAAATACTTATAGGTACTTTAAAAAAACTACAAAATGTTTTTTTTCATACCCTAATAGATTATTTGGTAAGTTCCAAGTATGGTACGACATAAGATAAAAACCGATGTCATGGTAAACAACAATTTTAAAATAATAAGTTTATTTGAATCTTCAAGTAGACTATGAAAATTGTATGTCCATATTTTACAGTATAATTGTTTGGTTGCAATCACATGTCCCATTTTAGCGACGGGACTCCGCAGCGGACCGGCGTCGCTCGGCCAACCAGCGAGCCCGGGCGACGCTAGGAACTGCACTGCACTACACTTGCCTATCTAGCCAACAGCTGATTCCAGAATCTTCCATTGTCAATATCACGATCATCCAACAACGACTCCTCATAATCTCCTTATAATCTTATTGTTATGTGGAAAGAAAAGGTAACCCTTATCCCTTACGTAAATAAAGTTTTGTTATCAACTAAAACTTCACGACAAGTATACTGTCAAATTCGAAGATCTTTAATAACTAGAGCATTGTAAAATCATATCATATTAAATCATTTTTATTAGATAGTATAATTTACGCGCAGGGTAAAAAGAAGGGTGCTAATCGCATATTCTTCACTTACCGTGTAATTTTCCTTAAATCTGCTTGTTTAGCCGGCGTAAACCATATTTCGATTAACTTCTCCACGCCCTCAAAAAATTGATCGTTATTATCACTATTAGATATTATTTCTGTTTCAGCCATGATGACTTTATTTCAGTTTCAATTGAAAAAATGTAGTTAACAATTTAATTTCCTCTCGGACCGAGAACACGACCACTACAGTCAAGTGTCAGAAAATGACTGAAACAGCTGAGTGAAACAAAATTATTGGCAAATTGTAGGTGATAGAAGAGACGGGTATATCGACATCTCCTTCACGGAGAGCGAGAGCGAGCGAGTCGGCGGCCAGCGGCGGTGGCGGCGGCGGCGGCGCGTTCACAAATCCCACATCACAACCTCATGTTACTCAATTATCGGGATTTTATATTTCATGGGCAAGGGGATAATGGTAATTTATCCATTTTTTAATGTTGCAATATACAGGTACATTTTAGTACCTAATTGAATTACACACAAATATAAATACAATTATTATCTATACACTTTCGATTTTGCAATTCTCACATACCTACTTCTATTATAAAAAGATAAACAATATTTTAGTCACTTTTGAGGATTTTAATCCGTGAAATTTATATAAAATAGAATACTGACAATGGTCTTTGTCAAACGAGTGACCTTTGTGTGTCATATTTTTCTAACATTTTATTGAAATAGTAATAATGTGTATAAGCCAATAGAATTAATTGGCCAACATGAAATGTATATTATGCTGCATAATTGGGCATAAAATTGACATTTTTGCATTTAACTATGAATAAAGTAAACCAAGTAGTAGAATAGAAATATATATTTGTCATAATTTTTCAAAAGAAGCCATCAACTTGTGCAACTGTCCATTTTCAACATTTTTAATAGGTTTAAAATGACATGAAGGAATAGGAATTGCAGGCGCCAGATCTCTTTCCTTTTCATCTTGAAAGAAATCTTCAATATTTGGTTCAAGATCTCTTTTAGCCAATGCTTTCAGAGGTTTTCTGTCCTTTTTTGCTTTATGAACTTCAGCATTGATATTTAGCTCCACTAAATTCTTATACAGTTTTTCATTAAAATGAAAGTTTAACTTCTTTGTCATCTGAAATAGACAATGCATTTTATGAAACATATACATAACACAGAAACAGCCAGACAATTCAAACTAATCCTAATCCATAACATCAACACATCCAACAACAATAAACAACAGTTTTTTTCTTTACAAATTTAGTGATTCCAATCAATTTGGCTGGGGACTAACTTTAGCGTTTATTTTTTCTTTATCAACATTTTTATCTTCGATACATTGAAGTTGAGGCAAATTTTTTGTCACATCTGTCAAATAATTAGCTAACACCTCGCTAGAACATAAAGTGGGTTGGCCGAGTTCAGTGTCGTTTGGCCCATGTCTGTTTTGTAGATTTTGTTTTGGTACAGCATTAGAGTTTGCTGTTAGATCATTGTGATTACGAGAGCAGCTTTTTAGTTTTTCTTCGTAATTTCTTACTAATGTTTTCTTAACTTTAGGGTCAGCGCCAAATTTTTTCATTTTTGCAGTTGATCATTATCAAAGTATACTGTATTATGCTTAGAATGTTCTTTACACCAAAGAATAGCGAAGAATAAGAATTGCCCTTGTGCGTTATATCTATAATACGTCTTATTTTCCAATCAAAAACAAGGTAAAAAAACTTAGACAACCAAGAAAATGCAAGAAATCAACAAGAATCTTGCAAATTAAATTTAAATTGACATCATCGGTTGATTGTGTTTTGTTGGTAAAATTGACTTTGAATTTGACATTTGGACGATGTTGCTATATTCTAGTATTAACCCCTCATTATGACTTTCTAATGATGCATTTTAGTTTTTTTTTATTTGCAATGGTTTCATAACGCTACTCGTTTAAATTATAGCAATTTATGGTAGGGGAAATCGGTTTACATATGTTTAGAAAATTAAAACTTGGCTCTATTATGTAAAAGTTCCCCTTTCATTAAAAACAATTTGTCATAGCGTCATAATCAGCTGTCTAGCTGTCTATCTAGTGTCAAAGTCAATTTGAAACGTAAATGTCATGTAGGTATGCCAAGTGCAAGATACAATATATACCTACTTGCTCATACGTCCATACTAGATATTGCTGTCGTAAGCTTAAATTCTGCTTGCAACAAGAATTTATTTCAGTTGCACCTATTAGATAGAATAATTTAGAATACAGTAGCATAAAAATGACAAACAAGTGTATCGAATTTATTGTAAGTTAAAAATACTTGTTTTTAATCACTAATATGAAAAACGTGTTGTAAATGTTTGCAACGTTTTCAGAACCCAGACAATTTACCAGTAGAGAAGTTAACACTATCTGTTTCTAATGACGGTGTTGTTCAAAACATTAAAGCTTTGGTAAGTTTTTGTAGATAAGTTACTTGAAATTTCATAATAATTTTAGTGTTATTATTTCAACACATTACTGACGTTGTAGATGGAAATCTTAATATCACTGACAAGACCTGTAATAAGTTAAAGATGTAAATATCCATCTAATGTTAAAAATATATCCAGGGACTATTATACCTTAATATTTTAATGTCATTAGAGAAAACAATGTTAAAAGAACTAAGACAAGTTGCTGGTCAGTGTTTAATAATTTAAAAATTAAAATGATTTTTAAGGATCCATACTGGGTTGAGAAGATAAAATTTCCACCATATGAACGGCCACCTGCCACTAGTAATCTAGTGTTAGGTGCAGCTGATGCTTGGATTATGAAGATGCAAGCATATTTAAAAGATCTGAAGTCTTTGCTAGCACTGCCACATCATAGGTAAAGATTTTATTGATTCACATATATATTCCATAAAAAGTTCTATAGCTTCTTTCAATTAAAAACAATGTTATGTGTCTTTGACTTGGCAAGACACCTCCTTAGTATTTCTACAAAGGAGGGGCTATATTTGGTGACCACATTCTCTGTTTAACCCAAGTTTATTATACAGACTCATGTTTCTTTTCCACAAAAAAATAAAGGATAACTCTTTTTCCAGGTTTTGGAGCACAATACTTTATCACACAAGTTGTATGGATGCATTAGTGTCTTTCCTTCAAGAAGCCAGTCCACCGTACATGCCGGCACATGACAACAGAGATGTACAGAAACTGTATGAGGAAATCAGAAGACTGGTTCTTATTATATTTAGCAGATTAATTACAAATAAAGAAAGTAAGGTATGCAGTTGATGTTGTTACTAAATTAGTAAAGGTAGCAAGACACAGCTTGGAACTGAGGTCACCAATATTTTTATATATTGTTTTTCAGATATGTTGGATGAGCAAAGAGTACATGGGGTCATTGATATACGACAGGTTTGTGTTCACAGTGCCAGTGATATGGGATATTTGTCTAACATACGGAGTTGATAATGCACAGCATGTGGCTCGGCTACTGGACGCCGTGTTCACACTGCAGCCACAGTACGAAAGGGACACGGCGGCGGCCATTGGATTTGTTAAAGAGGTAACAGTTATACACATTATTACAAATTTAATTATTTGCATTTGAAACAATAAAAAAGATCAGGGAACCGTACAAATGATTGTATGTTAGTAAAAAAAAAAAAATGTTGTAGTTCCGCTCGCTAGCTTGGTTGGTGATTACATGTAACACATGCCATGCCATGCCATGCTCCTGCTGGATGAGTTCATCTTCATGTATAAAGAGACAGTGGCACGGAATATGTCAAACATGTAAAAACATATTGTAACACTGTAGTTGTCAAGTCGTACTAACCAATGTTTAGTATTTTGTGAAATTAATTTAATTTATTAATATATTTGATTATACATTTTTAAGGCTTTCAAATTCATAATACTTCAAGTAAATAAAGACTACGATAGTGATGAACCGCTTAACCTTCCTGAAACTTTCAAAGGCTTCAGCGAAATAAGGCGGCCCTCAAGTAGCGCTAAAGACAAGCTGACGGTCGACGTCCTCGACGACCTGGTCGTCCACGTACTGGACACCGCCGTCACGCTCAGGATATTTATAGAGACGTACCCCAAGGCGGTGGACGTGTACAGGAAGACCAACTTGATTCTAAGGTGAGGCTTGAGGAACCAATTGTTGCGTCTGTTCTGCCTGCTTCAGGCTCCTTGCTTCAGGGCAGTCATTGGTGTCTCGACGACTTGTCAATGTGACAGTGTGACAGCAAGAATAGAGTAAGGTGATGTTCCAGTGTAGTCCAGCTGTACGAGTACGGTATACCGCAGCTGTACGAGCGGCTGGCGGCGGGGGCGGCGGGCCCGGAGGCGCCGGCGGAGGCCCGCCTGGAGCTGGCGCGCGCCGAGCTCATTGACATTCTCAGAGAGATGCTGGCCGCCTACAAGAACAACATATTCAGCGGCGAGTGAGTGACATCTTTTCAACGCGTTCTATGGCTTCGACCGGCCAATGAAAGCGGGTAGAATAGAAAAGCCCATTCCTTGCAACATCTTAGCCTTTTAGTTCTGGTCAGTAACATAAACTAATATACGACATATACCGTACTTTCAGAGGCAGTACAGCGGGCCACGTGGAGGGTTTCTTGTCGCTGGTGCTGGAAGCGCTGGCGGAGAAGCTGCTGATCCGGGACTACCACCTCTGCTACCCGCTGCACGACGACCTCGACATGCTGCGCCAGGCCTACCCCGACATGTATCCTTTAACTAACTACTAGCTTTAGTGGAAACTGTAGGTGCGCCTTAAAAATTAAAATTAGGCATCAAATTGTAATACCTACTGTTGTTGTTGCCACTGGTAATAACTTTTATGGGAAAAAGGAAATAGAATATTGTAATGATACATATACAAAGCCAACGTTTGTCGAAACCTCTGTCTCCTCGCTCCTGACGTCGGAAACGCTTCAGTCAATTTTCTTAAGCAAGTTCCAGTGACACAGTGAAAACAGACTTTATATTACAAGCGATCTACTCTAACCTAGAGGAGCCTCTGCCCGAGGACGCGCCGGCCGGCAGCGGCGCCCTCGCCGACGGCCATCCCGAGGACGCGGGCAGCGCGCAGCCCGGCGCCGCCACGGACAACGAAATACCAAACAATATACGAGAGGAGTCGTTGATCAGCGAAGTGAAAGACATCTTGCCACATTTAGGAGAGGGCTTCATATTAAAATGCTTGCAACACTACGGGTTTAATGCAGAGAGAGTCATCAACAGCCTGCTAGAAGACAACTTGGAGGAACCTTTGAGAGGTAATTTCCGCAACCGGCGGGACTCCTGCGTCACACGTGGCACTAACTGAACCCGCACCTACTCCGCAGCGCTGGACCGCTCGCTGCCCATCATCCCCGAGGACGCGGTGGACCAGCAGTTCCTGGCGACGGGCGTCCAGCGGCTGAACGTGTTCGACGGCGACGAGTTCGACATAATGACCCGCGACGACGTGGACCTGAGCCGCGTGCACGTGGGCAAGCGGCGCGCGCGCCACCGCGACCTGCAGCACATGCTGGACGACAAGACGCACGTGCGCGCCCGCCCCGACATCTACGCCAAGTACAAGTGAGTCGCCTCTGCGCCTCCGAACCGCGTGCCCTTAGTGCATCGTATCGAACATTATCACATGTAGACGCTGAAGCAGGTAGTAAATATTTAAATGAAATGGTGATCTCGCTTGGGCCGAGGGGATCTAGACGACGGGCGCACTACAGAACAGCTATTACCTGTGAGTGTTGCATCGCCACCTGTTCGCAGCCTGGTGTGCGACGAGGCGGCCATGTACTCGGACGAGTACGACGACACGTACGAGGCGGAGGCGGCGCCCGACGCGCCCGGCGCAGACCCCGACGACGTGCGTCGCCCCTTCGTCACGCCGCGCGTGCTGGCGCAGGCGCAGACACCGCAGGTATTCCGTTGCTCTAGGTTGAGTATAATGTGTTCACAAGCGTCCCGTTCTCACTTGGAGACTTATAACTGCGCTACAGTCGTCAAGGGATCCCAGTGAACGTAAATAAATGATAAATGTATCCATATTGACCGGTCTGTTGTTAATAAATCTGAATTTGAAATAGACTGAATCAGAGGAAGAGGACGAGGAGGAGGAGCAGGTGAGCCAGAGGCAGCAAGAGGCGGACGGCGCGGGCAGAAACAGGCTGGACTTCTGCGTGAACCCCGAGGAGCTGCGCGCACGGCGGGAGGCCAGCTACCAGGCGCGCCGGGGCCGCCCGCAGCCGCCGCGGTCAGTGCGCGCCGCCACTCACACTGCACCACTGTTTTTACTTAAACGACTGCGAGTGCGACAATTACCTTGGTATTTATCGTTCCAGCAACACGGACGTGGTGGGCGAGGCCAAGGGCCGCGGCCAGGCCAAGGAGGTGCTGGCCAACAGGGAGCGCAAGGAGAAGCACAAGTCCTCGCGCGCCAACCACAACCGCCGCCAGGGGGCGCAGGCTAAGCGCAGCCGCGGCCTGCTGCCCTCCTAGTGTCACCGGGCCACCGTGCCACCGTGCCACCACGCCGCCCACTGTCCGTGCTGCACACTATGTTACTATAAATTACTCCGTTCATGTCGCTGATGTCTGAAATGAAACTTGGAAAGTCACGAAAGCAATAAAATGTACCTTATAGAACAAATAATCCTAGATTGCAATCGCCGTGTGCTGCCGCTACCACCTGCCTGCGGCCCGCGGCCTGCGGTCTGCGGCCCGCCGTCCGACCGCAGGCCGGCAGTGTCGGAGACGCCTACTACTGGTTCTGAATCATGTGGCAAATATATTTTGTATTTTTTGTATGGAGACAAGTTTGATTTGTTACGTCATTGCACTGTACAGTGTTCCTCCTGTACGTTCTCAAACATCGTTGGGTCTGTCGCTTAGCGCGGCGCACGAGCGCGGGCGCGCGCCGCGGCTCGCACGAATGCACTGTAACTTTATTGTATTTATCATTATTACAACTTACTTCTTCAAACTGTAGACATGTTCACCTCCGACCGAACACACGGCGATGCCACGCATGGCATCACTAGCTGTCAGCCGACATATTTAAAAACAAACGATTTAAATCATCATCTCCCGCTATAATCAGTGTTCAGCGCACACTGAACTGTTATTAATGTCAACAGATAAGACGAGCAAGCATCAGTGCGTAACATTGCTGTTGTCTTAGGGGGATCACAAGCTGCCATCGTCTCAGACTCTCCTCATATTAAAACGACTCGAATATTTATTATATAAAAGATGTTAATCGACACACGTTACACACACACGCACACGCACACGCACACGCGCGTGTCGCTCGTAAGTGACGCCCGCGTCGGACTGTACCTGCACGAAATGTAAAATGCCGGCGCCGCTGTTATACTAAATCTGTGATAAGTTGCGAACTTGCAAGTTGTAGACGATATAGTTTTAATGACAGGTTTAATAAACTTTACAACAGACTTTTTGCTTTTGTCTTCGATTTCCAATCCTCGTTTTGATCGAGACAACTAATGAGTCCACACGGCCGAGTCTCTCCTACTCTTTCTACAGTCATAAAAGTAAAGTATTACTAAAAAATTAAAAAGCCTAAGTTACTCCCGCATACTTGGCTGACTTAGGACACAGACATTTATTAAATTGCATTTTCGTTATAAACAATGCAAGTATGTGTTTCTACGAACATGAGAATTTCTCGGAAAGAATTATCTCTGTACTTATAGTTTCACAGTTTATGTGAATAAAATTGTTAGAGTATAAGAAGACAACAGGTATCATTGACACGTGCGTGGATCATGTCGTGTCGTGTGTGCTGCAGGCGCGGCGCGGCGCACTCGGTGTGCGGCGCGTCGTGCGCGGATTTGTAATATCGCGTCTTCGATTCCGGCCCGCTCGCCCACAGCGTCGCCACACTGAACATGTAACAGGAACAAAAATGACACTATTTCAAATATTTTCCTAATCAACTTAACGGGCAGAAATACCAAACAAATAACATACAGTCAATTCCTGGCTCTACATTACACCAACCGCTTTGGAAGAAAATGGCCGTTAAAGAAAGTAAATAGGGCTTTAAAATAAACCGTAAGACTACGCAAGGAAATCTCAGAAATACCATCCTACCTTACAGTAATTTCACCACATGTCTATGTACAACCTGATTTACGTAAGGACATAACTTTAGCACAGTTAGAATATCGCAACCTTTAAACTCTTAGGTCCCGGTCCCCGGTCCCCGGCGCGACGAGGTCGCGGCCTTACATCAAAGCCCCGCCGGCGCTCGTACAGGCGTCATAAAACGCCGTAACTTTATTTATATGTCTTCATAGAGCGCGCACAACGGCGCGCATGCTTCATGTGCAGGCGCGGACTGCGGACACTATCATTTGTGTGCTACCGAGATATGCAACATGTGAAACTG
Source organism: Papilio gigon (assembly GCA_027563995.1). Lineage (NCBI taxonomy): Eukaryota > Metazoa > Arthropoda > Insecta > Lepidoptera > Papilionidae > Papilio > Papilio gigon. The sequence goes on along the minus strand of JAODUI010000007.1, from coordinate 7,274,087 downwards.
GTATTTTAACACTGTCTCACTTTCACGTCTCCAGGTTGTACCTTATTTCATAAATTTATGAAACCATCGTTTCCATCTATAGTCTCGTCTAAGCGCCCTCCCTGTTCCCAATGCAAGCCCGCTTTGGGCCCACCCACTTGGCGTGCTTTAAAACTTTTCCCACCTTTCACATCAGTAAACTTCTAATAATTTCTAAACAAATATTGTCCTACACCATATCAGCGCATGGCGACACCGAGCGAGCGAGGCGCATTCACAGTCAGCGCCGCGCTGAATATAATTTATGCGATATTGTTGCGGAATCAAAGAGAGAACGCCGCCGGCCGCTGGCGATAGATGGCGCTAGATGCACTCGGTCGACCTATCCATGACGAAATACCTGTACTTGGAATACTAATACGCGGTGAGAAAATTAAAATACAATTGAGTTAGTCATGTTTATCAATGATGCACACAGTAATAGAGACGTGTGGCAAGAGGCAATACAATGATAGGAGGAGGAGGAGGAGTTAATTTTTTGGTCGCTCATTCTAAGACACAATGGAAGTAGTCCAGCTCGGTCGCTAGCAGTCGCGGTGGCAATGTCATCCGCGGCGAGCGTAAGATGTTAATGTCAATTTAATAACGAACGCCGGGCTGGTTGTTAGTGGAGAGCATATTGGTTGTAATGGGCCGCATTAGGGCGGGCCGGGGGAGTTAATAAGCGGGCGGCCGCGAGTGTGCCTGCGCGGCGTATGCAACGTACAGCGCCCCGGGCGCGCTAGGGCTGCGACTGACTAATTATCAGATATATATCGATGTCTGTGGTACCGCGGGTATCTACATCCGCAGCTAGTTTCATACGTCATTGGTTCGACCGAGTACGGAGAAGCCAGTAGGCGGAAGTCATCAAGTCTCATCTCATCAATCTGCTACCAAAAATTGTGCCGAACAACGGGTTCGGCTCCCTCGGCACATCCCCCCCTTTTACCACGCTCTGCTACCAAAATTGTGCCGGACGATGGATTCAGGTCACGCGACACAACCACCCTTAAACCACGCGTTGCACGCGTGGGCGTCGTGGCGTAAGAAATACAGTCACTTACCACCTCGATGCCTGTTTCTCACCTGCAGCTGCCTGGTCGGTCTGTCAAGTCGGTCGAGTATGTCAATTAGTCCATGGCGCCAGCGACGCTGCCCCGCTGAATTACCGCTTCCCGAAGGCGCAATTGATCGCCCGCGACTCGCAGTGCAGCTGTACCGAGCACACGTAGAGTCGCTGCGACGATTATTGATGCCTGCGCATTTCACTCAAATTTATCGGTTTCCGCTTCAGACATTAAACTAAAATACAGACTTAAGTATATTAAACACGCTTACGAGGTCGCTCGACTATAATCTGTACTCGATACAATTGCATTGAGTACGACACTAGCTCTGCTGCAATTTATTTCCCATTCAGTGCACTTACGACGATTATTATTATTGTTCCACGAAAAGGCGGGCGCGGGAAATGTTTAAACAGTTACGGAGCGCTGTCGGCCACCACACACACACACACACACGCCGCCCGCCAGCGCGACTGCCTTCGAGGAAATATACCCGCCCTCATGTTCGTATTCATTGAACATTGTTTAAAATAACTAAAATGTTGTCATTCCCTGCCCACGGGGTATTATCCTTAACTTAGACCTGCTCATAAAGTCAGCAAAGCATTGTTTAAGAGTACAGATTGCTAAACATTGGGACGCTGCCGGAAATAAACAAAATGTGCTAAACGATGAATTCACTGTAAGCAAAAAGAATAATTGGTTTTAAAAAGGTTTTCAGAGAAAGGATATAAAAGGAACTATGAAAAGGATTTCCTTCCGTGCAGCGGAGCCTGGCTTCTTCATTATCAGTGCAGATCAGTTCCACAGAGGAACCGCGCGCCGCGCCGCCCGCTTCGCCGCCCAGCCTTTTAAGGTTTAAATTGATAATAATGTAGAAATAATAACAGCGCGGCGAGGGCAGCGAGGGCAGTGCGCAGGCCGCCAATGTCGCACTGATTATTGCTCTTCAATTAGATTCCACATGCATCTTGTCTTCCGTGCAACAATGTATTAATTTTAAATGCAATAATTAATCGACCACACCATAATCTTGTTGCAGTGTGACCATTTCTTGTCTGTGCTTGAACAATTCATACTCTACGCGTAAAAAAAACGTAGTAGTAATACTACGTTTATTTTTAATTACGGTAACTAGCAGCTTTTAGAGACGAAATATAGCGAGGGACGGCAATTGACTTTCCGACCTTTAATACATATATGTACCTAATAAATTCACATATTGACTCTTTGATGGAAGACGGGAACTTGTCACAACATACGTCGTGTCCAGCGCAGGTGTAATATAGTGATAATGTCGCGAATTAAAGTCGTAATAAATGCAGATGTGTAAGTCGCCGCTAAGAGGCCGACACCTGGTGCAAATAAATATTGGAATTTAATTTAAGACATTTGATACGTCGGCGGCGGCCGGGAGTACACAGTGGGCACGCCGGATGTATCCGACCGCCGGCAGGGCGCGCTCAGCACAGCACGCACTGGATGCCAAGAGTAGACTGCGGTGTCCTTAGATGTGGTTGTAGTCGTCTTGTGTTCCATTTCATAAGGCACACTTAAAACTATTAAAACTTTAATATCAATAGAAAGTAGATTTTAACTGAACTTTTAACTATCTACAGGAGACTATAATTTGGAATGTTCGCTACTCTACGAACGCAAACACTTCTCGTAGCCAGTGGGTACCTGGCATGTTGTCCAATGGAACAAGTTTGTAGAATCCGGACTGATATGTAACATCACCAGCGCCGTGGTCTCGGCCGAGGTCCGGCAATTGTATCTGGAATCGCCCTGGCATTCATTGCAATTTCATTACTACGCCTCGCCGCCTCCGCCGCCTCCGCCGCTCACCGCCACCTCTCGCCGCTAGCCTCCAGGTGTTCATGCATTAGCGGCCGCGGTCCAAATGTCACCTATGTTTTGATGTTAGTTAACAAAGAATGGTCGTCGGGTGACGAATAAGGCAACGGCACGCAGCCAGCTCGCCGCCGGCTCCGCGCCTCACTAACGACGCGCACACTTTTTTATTCGTTTGCACGAAAAATGACATTTATATGTAAATTGCAGCAAACAATTCGACGAAATGACTTGTTAAGTGCTAACTGTGGAATTGTTTGAATTCTCCAGCGTCGTACTTTACGAGCTGTGGACATCGACCGTATTACACTTGCAGTTCATTAAACGTAACAATTATTGACAAAAAACAACTTGGTTACAATGGAAACTCATAAAAACATCATCAGAATGTGATCAGTTAGTTGTTCAGATCCTTTTCTTAACAGAGCCTAGGATACAAGGGCGTTTCAATAAAATTCAATTGAAGAATTAACGTAGCATTTTGATACAAATTAAATAGACTAAGTTTATCTCGACAAATATTTCTGCTGGGTGTAAAGGCTAATTAACATTCGCCAGACGATCGGCGGACATGTGACGATTTGCGACGTTCAGCTTACAGCGGTGACTTGCGCCTCCCGACAGTTACTTGCTATTGTTCTACACTTGCTGTAATCAACAAGTTTGTTGACCAAGTTATTAAAGTATTACTTAAGTAGTAAGTAAGCTTTGTAAACAGTCGTGGAGGCGGCAGCCGCGCGCCGCTGACACTTTGTCAATTTCAATTTCTACGATGTTCCTTATACAAGCGAGGCTTCAATCTCAGTATAATAAAAACTAAATGCTTAATTCAATCACTTCGAAAGGAAGATACTACAAAAGTATTGAAAAAACCTCACGCTTTTAGCCTAATTCAAGGAATGAATAGCCCTTAATAGATGTATGGGGTCCATATTGATTATTCGGGAAACGAAAATTTGTGTGAACTGGTCCGGACAGTGTCCATAGTTTGTCAATAACAACAACCTATGTGTTATTATTGGAAATAAATGTCATACAACACGGTTAAAGTTGTTAGTGATTTGCGACATTATATTTCCTAACGTGACCCCTCATATTGTCACGAGACATGACTTCAATTTGATAGAGGCTAATCATAATCGAATCTCGGGCGTCGGATTTAAATGAGGCAATCAATCAGTGCGCCAGCGCTCGCTGACGGCTGGCCAAAAAGACACGAACTTAGATCGCACCCTATTTCTTTGAACACCTTCAAATGCCTGTCATCAACTATGTAACTACTCAGAAAGTGTTAACAGGAATTCTAAAAGTCAATTATGATTATATTCTTCTTTACAGTTACATTTAGACTACACATAGATATTCATTAACGGAAATTAGAAAAACTGGAAAGATAGAAAAAAAACTATGTTATTTTAAAAATTGATCTAATTCTCCAAATACTTGGTAATCCACGAGTTATATTCTGAGACTCTCGTGTAAACTCCAGGATAGATCATATCCGCACAGCCTTCTCCCCAAGACACAACGCCGATCAATGTGTTGTTGACGACCAGAGGACCTCCCGAGTCCCCCTGGCAGGCATCCCGTGGCGGATTATCAGCAGTAGCACACAACATCCCTTGCGTAATGTCAGCGATACGGATGTATGCGCGTGCGCAGGTGCTCTGCTCTACTATTTTGACACGCGCTGCCAATAGCACTGAAGAAGACGTTCCTGTAGACTGTAATGTAATTCAAATTAATTATTGGTAGAACGCCAGACGTGTGATTAAAATCCATGGACACAAGTCTTTTAGTTATTAACAAACTCACCGATATATTTCCATATCCAGAAACTAGCGCAGTTGATCCAACAGGCAAACGTAAATTAGCGCTAGCGATACTCGCAGCTTGAACACTCGCACTGAATATCATCCTTTTCGTTGTGATCACTAAGGAGATGTCATTCTCTAACGTCGTAGTGGAATATAGTTCATGCACGATGACCTTAGACAAATTATATGTCTTCCCTCCAGTCAACCGGTATGACGTACTGACTACAGCTCGTAACGAAGATGGCTCTAATTCATAGCTGGAAAGAAACAGCATGTAAGAGCTATATCACAATGTGGAAGTCAGTTAGCAAAGCTTATCTTCTGAATTACTAAGACTTTCGTCTTTAGTCATTGAGGTGTCTGTAGCGTCTTTAGTCACTGAGGTGAGAATATAAGCATAAACCAATTAAAAAAAATAACTTACCTTGAAGTACAATGGGCTGCTGTAACCAGTGTCTTCGTACTAATCACAGTAGCTCCGCACAAGTGAGCCCAACCTGATATAACTTTCCTCTGTAAAACCGCTTGATATGGCACCTCTGTTATGTCGACTTCGAAACCATTGACAATCCGAGCTGATGATATATCAGCTGCTACCAAACCAAGGGTTGGTAACAATACTAGTTCATTTGATAAAACTGTAACATAAATAAACTATTGTACTTTATGCAATGTAGTTCGACTTAACCGCACCGATAAAGGCACTGATAAGAATTGAGTAAATATTTCTAATTCTTGTGTTAGACAATTAGAAACGAACAAAATGGCAGTACCTTCAAAACACTAATCATTTTATGAGATCTGCGCATCTACGTAATTTCTCTTTTTAAATTTTTCTCAGTCTCTGAATTCTAAATCTAAATAGTTTAAGTAACGTCACTCATTTTTTATCCCAAAAACAGTAAACTGCGCGCTGCTCAGTGCTCTCCCCCCACAATTTTACGAAGCGACGCCTAACGCACTGATGTTCCAAGTCCCAATACACTCGACAACCTCTGTACAAAGTAATCATTAGGTTCGTATTTGAATCTATTGACTCGGTGTTAACATTTAAAGGTTAACTAGTTTATGGTTAGTTATTATCAAAAACTAACTCACCCAGAATCGAAATTAAAACGTATGTACACTTCATGTTTCCCGTTGGTTACTAAATATTTGGCAGGTTAACTTTGAAATGATAATTTTTATCAATCGCATACGCTCTTCAGTTTATCATTTCTTACTGAATCGCATCGAGTACCGATCTGATAACGGCGCGATGTTTGGGAAATTCTACGTGATGACAAGAAATAAATTATGACGTGTGACAATAAGAAATACATTTATAATAGATCTGTTCGTTCGTTTTTAACTATTTACTTAAAGTCTGTTTCCACCATCACCTTATAATGTTGTTCTGTTAGCATTGTTTTCACTAAAAATCAAAGGAAAGCATAGAGATTCGTGCATCTCTTTCTCAAAGTTCGCAAACGTTTCTGTAAATACTCCAGTATTGCGTATGTCCGTAAGCGTCGACGATCAACATTGTGGTCTCTTCCAGTGAACTAAACATTCTAACAGTCAAAGATATGTTATGTTGATTTGTTCTAGAACTAATTAATTAGATAATTCAAAACAATTATTTCTGTAAATATAGTTACATAGAGAAAACTAAGTTGCGGTTAGTCGTTATCTGACGTGAACATTGGAAAACACACTGTTATCTATGTTCCACGAACAAAAAATCTGTTAAATAATTGAATTTCCGTTCCAATTATTTGGCGTTGCCAATGCTATGCCAACGTTATGCCTTCTTTAGAGTGTCAATTGGGTTGGAATCTTTTGAAATCGATAAATTCTTTAATAGTCTGTTAAACTACCTACCATTTATACATATAATCTCATTACCAAACACGCAATCA
>JAODUI010000007.1:7243061-7257869 GCA_027563995.1 Papilio gigon | reverse complement strand
TTAAAAACGAAGAGTACATAAGTATGTAGCTCGATGAACTTAGAGCGCTTCGGCGAGTTGATTGTAAAGTGAAGACGGTAGGTGTTTGAGTCGGCCAACGAATTATTATCTTTAATTTGCGATGACGATATTAAAGGACGCCGCCCTAATTGACTTCTGTTAGCACTTAACTGACGTTGTAATTATATCTGGGTACTTGTTACGTACGTGAACTGACGAAAGCGATTAGGAATTGAAAACATGTTGTTATTTGAAACTGTCCAACACAGATTCAATCCTTGTAACGTGTCACACTACTGTTTGAAATATAATAAAATATACTCTGAGCCTTCGTTCGTAAATAAATGTAATAAAACATTGTAACTCGCTCGCTACAAAATCGCAGGACGTATTAGAACAAATAAAGGGCAATTGACATTTTTCATATGTATAATTACGGGAGCGGTTCAACAAATTAAAATGGCGGGTCGGGAAGTCGTTTGGCGAACGTCCTCCGCCCCGCGCCCCCCGGCGGCGGCTGCCGGCGCGTCCGTCACAGTTTTTACTTGATAGTTTTGTCGACGCCGCGTTCCTTTCAAATTACATGGACATTATGATGTAACCACATCGGGGAGTCTTCCGAGACTTGGACCATAAAAGACCCTCTGGAAGACATTGCAGAATAGAGCTAAGGTGCTACATTCAGAAGAGCTTAGAGTACAATGCTGAAGTTAAAATGTTGAATGAATTAGACGTAGTTCCTTAAGCATAGCCTAGAAGTAATAAACATAAAATTACTTATTTATCCGAGTTCCGTGCTCGCTGCCACACGATTGACAAAAAACGCTAATAGCGCTGAGAGTGAAAGGAAGAGAGTCAAACATTGAATAATGGTCAAGTGCTAATCGTATAAAAGATTTTTCTTAATCTACAGTTATGTTTAAGGTTATTAAAAAAAAGGAAGAACAGTCCGAAATGATCGGCGCACGCGGCTACCGTCCGCCATCGCGCCGCAAGTTTTTGCTTATCCCCTGCAAATTCAGTTAATTGTGTCTACGACCCCGGGACTCGCCCGGCTCGCGGTAATTGCGGCGGCCTCGCTGCGCCGACACGACCTCCTCAAAAACCCCCTCCTGCTGACGTTCATACGGAGGACTAAGAGTCCTGCGAGCTGGCTCGGTGTACCGCACGACAGTTGAACATTGAAACCAAATAAAACAACGTCTTTAAATATGTTCGGAATAATATATAACAGTTTAAAATCTTAGATATTCATAGGTAAACCCTTACGCCGATATCGTCTTATATCTAACAGATGTTCTGAAGGAATATGTTTCGCCTGGAGGTCAGACTTGCAGCAAATGATGGCGATAGTGTGACAGGAACACTTCCCAGCGGCACTTCGAAGGCGATGGCGATTGACAGCTTTTGCCGCCAATCGAGTAGCGGCGCGCGAGACATCTGACGTTTTAATTCCGCACACCGTGCGCCGAGGTGTTGGCGTAAATTAAACAAAACCTTGTCATAAATGTATGTAACGCTAAGTTGCGTGTACCGCTCGCGCGCTGGCGCCCGCTTTCAGAGTATACTCTCGCCGGGTTCAATAGCAAACATACGCCAGCAGGAGGAAATCCATTTAAAGAGACACTTCAATCATTTTCCAACAGCAAAGTTTTTTTGTTATCTGTGTTCATCAATTAGAAATGAACGGGTGCAAGAGGGATTTTTAAATTTGATAATGTACTTTCTATTTCTACTATTTGCCTATTAATAACAAATAACAAACTTTGAAAAGTGTGTTTTTAAATTCTTTTATATTTTTTTTCATGAAAGTAAGATGAGAGGAAGAGCCAAGTAATATAAAATAATAATAGATAAAGATATACATTGTATTTAGACCATACCCTGCAGGGCGCAGTCCACGCATGCGTCTTTAATTAGGCATTCCGGTCTCGCTTGCGCTGCGTACGCGCACCGGCCGGCGCGGCGGCACAGTGGCGGCCTCTTTGACGCCGCGCCCGTCCCGCTCGCACAATGCATCTATTCATACCCCAGCTCGACCGTTCCTCGAGACCCTAACATCCTATTCAATATAAAACAAACTCGCTTCGACTCACGGACCAACGTAAATTGGTAGTTATGGGTGACGATGATATATTTATAACAAAGACATATGTACTTTATATTGAAGGTCATAAGGTCCCTATTTGCTGGTGCATTTAATTTTCAAAGGTGTTATTGGAGTGATATAATGAAGGGACCTAATTGTGTATTCTAGTCGGGATGGCATAGTATGGCATGGCATGGCATGGCAATGGCATACGCAAGATAAAAGAGCGAGCGATAACAGCCCGTATCCCGCTCGCACATCTTCCAAACTAAAAGGGCTGAAGTGTGCGAATGTTGTAGCGTGTTTAGAAATAGGTACCTACATAGGTACATGATAGACGATAAATTAGTTCAAATACAGTTTATCATGAAAGGAAGCCGACGTCTTTATTTAGCGGGCCGTTGTTTACTTCCACCTGCAATAAACTAAAGTTGTAAAGATATCGTATCAACGTTAAACAACTGTACTCTGATGTGCCGGTCAGTTTTTATTGATAAAACACTACGCACCGGACGATAAGCCAGCGTGTTGTGACCCGCGCCTTCCCTGATACTCCCATAAATATTACTTGGCACTGCCTAAAATGTAATTGCTCTGTTTACCAATGTTTTTATATTTCACACACCTTCACACTAGTGTTTATATAGAAAGCTGTAATCTTTTAAAACCTCACATAATATATTTCGCATCTTTATTTCAAGAGAAGACTAAAGTTGTGAGAGGCTACAAAATTACAGCCGCTGATTGCGGCGAGCCGTACACGAATTAGGCCCTTTTCTTAGTATTTTTTTTAACTTCATAATGCCCTGTTCATGCGTTCAGACCTTTTATCGAAACATATGCATGTTTATGAACGCGCCGGCCGGCAGACCGGTTTCGTTCTTCAGCCTTTGAATTGCCGCTCCGCGTTCGAATTTCGAATCAGTCCACGCCGAGCGCTGTTGCTGAGCGGTCGTGCGAAATTACATTTAGTTAGAGATTATGTTCACGCGATATTTATGTGTTTGCTAACAGTGATTTTGTAACTGAACATGACACAAATGAGTGATAATTTATAACTGTGTTGACGTCTATGATGATGGCTAGGATTTTAAGTGTAATTCTGCTTTGCGGCTGTTTGGCGGCTGCGGACCAGGAGGAGGTCGAGGGTGGGAAATGCGAGAGGATCAAACTCCCGTACTGCCAGGACCTGGGCTACAACTGGACGGCCATGCCCAATCTGATGGGTCACAGGGATCAAAAGGAAGCTGAAGAAGCGGTAAGTTTCTAAACTTTGAGCTTGGTACCAACCTAGTTTTCTTTTGCTGTTAACTCGCCTATTTGCGTCATGTTTAAACTTCACACTCATCAGTTAGTGTCGTTCTCAAGGTATCCATTATAGGTTCCCAATGAGATTTAACTAGCAAAAAGTTAGCAAACACTAAGTTAAGATCTGTGTTGGAGTCCGGTGCGTGCAACAGGTGCTCGGTGTCTTATAAACTAGACTAGATTTTAATAATCCCGTTCAACGATGAACTTTGTCGTATCTATTTTAATTATTAAATGACCTTGTACAAATGTTAACAGTCAACGCCAACGACACAGTGGTTGTGAGTATTCCTTGTGACGTAAAGGTTTTTAAATCCAGAATTGGACGAATAAAAAGAATTGAATGCTGGATTTGAAATATTTACATCAGTATTACGTCTTCTCGCTTGCTCACACTAAGCGGCCTGTAATTGACACCTTCTTGTTGATAACGTAATGAATTTTAATCGCTTCCTTTTTATCGGCGCTTCGGTTCATTCAACTGGGAGGGCAAGAAGTCGCCACAAGCGCGATGTGGCTGTAACAATATGCACGAGGACATGGGCTTTACTCACCGACAAGTAAAAAATAAATACGCCGGTGGGCCGCGACCGGGGTGGACACAATAGGGGATTAACTTAAGGGGCAGTTTGTATGCAACCGAGCTATAACTGAGTAAGGTTTTAGGTATTTTAATAAGTTAGCAGAAGTAGCATTGTAAATGTTATTATTACTACCTGTAATTTTATTTTTAAAAAATGTTGGTCATGGAACCGAATGACAGACGTCTTATGAGGGCTTAAGTTTTTGATAATAGTTTCTGAATCAGATCTCCGTGTTATCTAAAACAATTACGCAAAGGTTCTGCGAGCTGCTCAATTACTTTATATAATTATCTATCTATAATTATCTACCAAATAAATTCTGTCAATAGAAATATTTTTTCAATGTGAACTCTGACAATACGGTCTGCAGACAGATCCGACGATGTGAATACACGATCTATTGTTGAATAGGTTTTATTTCGTGTGAGTTTGATATCGTGACTGATACTTGGGGCAACTAGCGTAGCTCATCTGTTGTTCGTCGTGCGTCTCAACAAGCTCGTTTAATTTCATTTTCTCAAATTTTGTTAAATTTACATTTATTATTGGTACGCTCTGAATCATATCTCGGATAAAAATATTTCCACGTTTTAAAACTGCAACAAACCAGTATTGCGGTACGTCAAAGCTGACAACAATTTAATCAGCCACTAAATACCTAAACGGGAACAAGATGGCGTAGGCGGTTAACTCGTCAACGAGGCTGTTACTGTTATCGCGGAGATCAAAGCGACGCCGCGATCCAGATCGACCGGTCGCCGACCGACCGCCCGCCGGCCCGCCGCCCGCCGCCCGTGTGAACAGCTCTAACCTCGACTGTTGTTTACACGTTTAAAATGTATTAGATCACCTCTAACTACACTCTAGCAAACAGTCTTCTTGAGGCCCCGCAGAACCAACCGCACTGTCAACCAGCAGGCGGACGAGCTAAGTTCCCGCCTAGGAAGCGTACAAGATAAATGAACTGGTCACTACTTATCTAAAACTACCTGTAAATTATCTTCAAAGTTTAGAGTTCAGTTGTGTAGCCTCGTCTAGTGCGGAGTTAGAGATGAGGGCCCGGGCTAGGGATGGTGAAGACACTCTGTCTTAGACGTTAAGACAGAATGTCTTCACCATCCCCCAAAACCGCAACTAAAAAAGTCTGTTGGCCGATAGTAGTGCCGTAGTATCAATTATTCGTGTGTTTATCTGGTCGCATGCGTATCGCCACTTTATAGGATGCCGGCGATAGCGCCGCATTAGGAGATAGCGATCGCCACTTAAGGCGATACCGCGATAAGGCGCATAAATAAAAATAAATAGCTGCGCTTGCGTTATTGCCTTATAAAGATACCGCTATCGTCGTATTGATAGCCGGCGGGCGCGGGCGCCGGTCGCGGCCGCGGCTAACTCAATGCCGCTCCGGTAATCCCGCCTGTTGCACTCTTTTATTTCGCGCCCATTGTTTTTTATATAAACAAACGGAAACGTGGGTATAACTGAGGTCCGCGATAATCAGAAATTACGATGGTGTTCGTGTTCAAATGTTGGTACACGGTCGTTCAAGTAAACAGTGAATATTGTTTTAAATAATCTTATGTAAAGTTGTTAAACCGTCCGTGTGAGATTATTATTTATGTAAACTTTTTGGAGACTCCGACAGAAAAAAAAATGATATGCAAAATATTGACAGGAACGTTCATATCCGAGAAAATATATACCATACGTTAGTTAACAGTAGTAAGTTACGTCTTAGATTAGTTCCTTCGATATTTGGATCAAACCCACGGGACGAGGAAGTAGTGATGGCGTTCGGAACCTTCCTTCCGTCTCCGCTTGGTCTCCTCTCGGCTCGAGGCCGCGCCTGCGCCTGCGCCGAGCCGCGCCAACATTACACTATAAATTTGGATCACGTGGTTCACTTTTTATTGTAATATTTTCTTAGACGCACGATTATAATTGAATCAGTCCGCCGCGGCCGCCGAGTTGCCGCACACTTTATTACTTATTTATTTTTAATTTACGGTTGACATTTCATCGTTAATTTCATATTTTATGTTTCCTAAGAATTATAAGGCGATAAATATATTTTAGAAAAGTTGGTAATTTCGTATAGATGTGTTAGAGTGAATCTTTTTAAATCGCGGGACGTAATGAATTTCAGTAAATAATATATACGACACAAAAACAACGTAAGTCAAAAGTAAAACTAGACGAAGTCGGCGCGGCCGCCGGGGGCCGTCGTGTGGATAATCTGTGGATGTTGAAGCAGTTGGTCGGCGGTCCGCGGTCCGCGACCACCAGATGATGGCAACATTCTCGGGGTCGATGACCTCGCACGCCAAGCGGTAGTACCGAATTGTCATTTTATTTTATATAACGACACTTTTGTAATAATTAATTAATGTGAAATTATTAGAAATATACGGAAATATCAGTTAAATATAACAGTAGAATATAATATAAATAAAAATATAAATGTTTACTTATTACGCCAGAAGATGGCGCTTTTGCTAATTATCCTAGTTGCCAACCAACAAGCGGCCGCGAAGATTGGAAATGACTATAGTTGAAAATAGAAGGTCGTTTTAAAAGTAAAGATGTTGATCGTTTAGTAATTTTTCAGCGCGCGCCAATATCTGTGTACGTGACAATAGAACCATAAATAGATAAACTGTGAGCAGCGTGCGATAACCCACTTGCCCACATCTGTCCGCGGCTTTGTCGACGCCGACAAATTATGAATTATTATTTGTTACAACAATGAAACAACTATGGTTAGGGTTGCCACGTGTCGCTTCCATATGATACTTTTATTTCGTTACAGACATACATATATAATAATAATAATAATAATACTCATTTAATCCATCTAACATAAAGAAAGATTGAATACAATTAAAACAGATTTTATATCAAAGTTTGATATAAAATCTAATACTTTGGTCACCATTATTACTACTACTAGGTACACGAATCAATTTTCAATGTATAACCTGAACTAAATTAACTGGAGTCGATAAGAACGACAGCAAAGTTTTACTGCAATCATTTCATCAATAAGCGTATATCGAGTGTTCTATTCAATTCAATTCGCCAAACGATTACGTTAAAGTGGTGAACTTGCTCGCGGTGAATGTAGTCAGAATTATAACAACACACTAGCATTATGCGCACACTGGTGCTGAGGTGATGCTGGGGCGCGGCGGGGCTTCCCTGAAGCGGCGCCCTATCATTAGCGCAGGTACACGTCCAATACAAAAACCACTCAATAATTCTTTTATGAAAGAAAGTTTTTAACACCCCAAATCCTTTTACATCGCAACTGTGCCGACCCCGATATCCGATTCGGTTAAAAAAAATATTTTTTAATAACTATACAATTTTGTAACTGGCAGTTTACTTTGTTTAGATGTTATGTTATCTTGGGTTTTATATTCTATAATGCACAATGTTGCAAAACTAACTAGTACAATTAATAATTACATTAGCCAGCTTCATTGAAAAGCTGAAAACTTGTTGTTCGACTTGGTAAATAGTGAATAAGAAAGTGGCCTCCTGCATTTAAAGCCATTAATAATCATTTGAAACATTTTCTTCAAAATGACTACACGTGCATATATATATAAAAATCAAGACGGCAACGTAAATCGAAGGCAGAGCGCAGTCGCTGCAGGGCTCCCGGCTCGCGCGCCCGCCTTGCCAACAAAACATCTCAAAGTACAAATTGCCCGCCTAATTACGGCAGGTAGGTGACCGCACAAAGCCGACCCGGCTTTTTTACTTTGAAAAAAACGTGCTAAGTTATTCACAAACCGGTTTTTCGTAGATATAAATTTAGACGAGTTCCAACTTGGCCCCGTACGTGGCGCTATGAAAATGATTGTGAGACAAAAAGTATACGTACGTGTGCTCGAGAGCACGCGTTCTACGAGTAAATAGGCCGACTAACAACTTCCCCGCCGCTTTGTATTCGGTTTATTGCAACTTACTAAAAGCTGCGAATAATCATTTGGGAGACTCTATTTTCTAATTAGAAAAGCTTTAAAGCATATTTTTGCGGTACGTCATATGTTACTTACTTATAATTATAATTGTTTCATGTAATTATTAAAAAGTTTGGTCGAAACTCCAAGCTTGGCGAATGGTGCAGCAGGCGTATACAGAATAGAGATATTACAGTTCGGTGGTATTAAGATATTTCCCCGCCCCGCCCGCGCAGGCTGTATTAAATTTTAATTAGCTCATAAGATAATCTCGCATTCTCTTCCGCCGAGCTGCAATAACTTCGGGACGTAATATAGACGTTGCATCGTCGGCGAGATCAAAGGCGGGCGATTGCAGCGCGCTGCGCCTGTCCTCCGCCGATGCAGCCCTTGTTTTATTGCACGCGCCGAGCAACGACCCGCGCGTGGTGTGCGCTGCCAGTTCGTTGCGTCGAAGTCTCTGTTTGCAGTGCAATGCTCGTGGATTCGAATATCATTTAGTTTAATATCTTATCGTTACATTTATTAAGATTAACCTGTATGAACTTTAATGTTTTTTTTTCAATAATTTTATGAGTTTCAATTGCCGCACGGCGGTGGTTATTAAAATAATTAAGAATTATATTAATGAGTTTCTATTTCATCGATTTTACTTAACTTAAACAGAACAGTGCTTGTAATACCGATATTTGCACACAAATGTTTCAACATTCAAGTGGCTAGTTCATTTCACAGATACGCTTTCTGCTACCATCTTAAGAATCTCAAAGCCATTTCGTACAACCGCAGCGAACTGCGTCTACGATGGTAATGTTGAGGAGGGGATGTAGGAAGGGCGGGGAGGAGCAGGCAAGAATGCGCTCTAATTACATAGTCCCCCAGTCCGAGGTCGGTCCGGGGCGGAGGCGCCAGTCACCGGCCATTGTGATCGAGACAACGCAGTAATCGAAGCCATGAGATGACTCGTTAATTCACATATCTGTTACAAAGGCCACCGCGCGGACGGTGTAAGTGCAGGTTTCATGGGAACTTGATAGCTTATGTAATCGGAGTTTTTTTTATTTCAAAATTAGTCGAAGATCAGGCTGCGTTTTCGGCGCAGCTTTACTTTTACAGGTCCAGCCGGGATCGACACTCCGTGAAGCAATTTGTGTAGCTTTCATCGAATTTATATTCCAATAAATTATTCTTATAAAGCAAAACAAAAACTCCCAACGAAATACCTGCCATGATTGTAATTGCAAAGTGCGCGGACCCTCCAACTGACCGACAACAGAACAAATTTCGACTCCAAATGAACTAAGAAGTTTTAAGTTGGGACTTAAAGAATGACACGATCAGTGCTGGCGGCGACAACGCCCCCGCACGGCAGATCGAATGCAACAGAAAGAAAAACAACAAACTCTTTAAGCGTATAAAGACGTTATTTAATTAAAACCGACTGCGGCTTATCTTTAATTCAGCAGTTTGAACTTCGCATCGCAAGAAGGTATTTGTGTTTGAATACGAGCGCTAAAAGTTAGTTCCCCGGGCTCCACCGGCGGGTCGCCAGTTAGAGCGCCGCAGTCGGTCCCCGCAATTTGTCAGCGTTCTAACTCGGATCACTTTTTCATTCAGATAATGTGTCGTCTGATGTCTTGTCTCGCTACTATGCGGGCAATCTGGTGTGAGCAGAGACAAGCGATATTTAAGCGAGTAGAGTAGATTATGAAAGATAACGCCTTGTCTAACATTGTTTACTACTTGAAATATATAATGGCAGCTGTAGCTCCCAGTCATCAATTGTTTAAAGGAAGTATTGGTCCAAAAATGAGGAACTTGGAAATATTTAACATTAAAAAGTCTACAACTGAAATTAACAACATGGAAGTGACAAACAGGATAATTATTTAATATATGTATTTGGTTTTACTCGTTTCTTGAAGGCGATACAGAAATTAAGCGAATAAAAGACGGATTGGTGCGGGCGCCCGGCGTGCATACTCAACGTTTTCATTGCAAGACAATAAAAAACGTTTAAGAGTAATGTTACTTTGGGGTAAATTTAATTCAACAGACTTCTGTTAAACGTGGGACAATCGCGGCGTATAAGTCACTTTGTTAAACTCGAAAAGAATCCGCTGCCGCGTCTGCTGAACGTCGCTTTGGTTTAATTCTATCCGATTTACTTGGCTTATTCATTCTTGGATAATTAAATATTGAATTAGAATTATGTTTCTATTAAATATGGATATTCATGTTGTTAAAAGGTAAGACTTCATTTTAAATTAAGCTAAAGTTAAAATCGCTTCAGACTTCTCGTCGAACACGGCGTTATATTAATATTGCATACAGGTATAACAAACATCAGGTTTACAAAATATACGTCTCGTGGTGCACGTGAAACGTGATGTGTTAAACTCCCCTCGAGATATTTAGTTGCTAAATAGTGGTAAAGCGAGCGAGAGCAAACAACCGCAGCCGCCGCGTCGCACGCTCGCGCAATCTTTGCTTCAGTTCGTTTTGCCTCGCTCAGAACTCTATTTCCTAAGTCACGCGTAATCATTCTACATATAAATCAACTGTGCTGACGATATTACATCTATAAAAAACAGTTGCTGATACCTTTTTTAATTAGAAATCACCTAAATCTTCCTAAATTAGCTCCGCTTTATAGTTGAGCAGCGTCGTGCCGCGTGTAATAAACACAATAACCAACACTCGCTTCAGTCAAAAGTGAATTCAAAAGACGGAATTTTCCAAAAATGCGTTTGTCCCAAATAAATGTTATCAGCTGACAGATAACCGGCGCCGGCTGTCGCAACGCGCGGCCGCAGCGCTGCAGCGCTTTATGACGTCTGTACGACAGCTCACGATTGACCAAAAACAGCTGATGCTTTTCATTTATAACCTGCGCGCGCGCCACGCGACATGAACTTTCATTTTAGACTGTTTCTCGTCTTTGTTTAAGTGTACAAAACCAGATTATTAAAAATGCAACAATAAAATGGGATTTGATTCATCGATGACTAACACATTCGCGGCACTACAGTTACGACCTGGTGTTGTAAAAGTATAAATATGATATTGATATCTTAATAATTATTGATAATTTCTTTTGCATATTTTCCCCAGTACACGTCGATATAATGATCAATTCCATACTGGTGTCAGAGCCTTGAATCATTCGAGCGCAGGCGAAGTCATGTCTCCGCTTGAATAGAGCCGCTGCCAGCGTTTGTCGCTCCGGTCCAGCGAACGCTCGATCCGACGTAACCCTTGGAGCGGCAATCGCTTCCGCTTCAATTGTATCACCGCTTACAATGTTTTAATTTCTGTCCAACCTCATTATGATCATTATGAGTTAACTTTACCCGACACTTTAATATTGACTAATTTAGGTCTTTGCGTGGCAACACAGTATGTCTTCATAGTAATTGTTATTTTGCAACGTCATTGCAGAAACACTGTTGTTCCGACAGATGCGTGGTCGTGTCCGAAAGTTCAGTACATTATATACGCATACACTGGTACAAGACAATTCAGTACAAATAAATCTAGTCAAACTACGAACAAGATTTATGTATTAAAGCCATTAAATAAAATGCCTCAAGGTTAACAGTTATTAAAAATATGTAGCAACACTGCCTACCTCTGAGCCCGCGCCTCCGCCCCCGCGCCCTCCCCCGGCCGCGGACAGCGCGTCTAATTCCTAATCGGCGGATGCGCGGCTCCGGTCTCGTGATAGATCGTCAGATAATGTTACCGTGAAATTAATATCTAGCGCTGCGTCATAGGGCTTCATTTCTTTTGTACTACATTAAAAAAAGGGTTACACTTAAGGAGATGCTACAGTGAACCAGGTAACACTGCTTGTGGAATATTAATATTTGTCATACCGCAGTTGTACAGTCATTACAATTGCAAAACTTTCCACTTGACTTTTTTAATTCAGTAAAATTAAATATTTGTGTACCAGCTGAAAGATTATCGCGTTTTACTACAGTTGTCTGTGAAGCTAGATGAGTATATTACCAATGACTTCTGGATTTCAGAACTGTGTTTATACTTTTTAAGTTTAAGCAAATATAAAATACGAAGCTATCTGCCCTCACTCGCTCCGCCTGTCGCGTCCGCTTACGGCAAGCAACCGCCGAATTACTTGATTGCGCGGGGCGAGTGCACCGCGCGTTAATTCTTACTGATTGTAAGTCCGATATCTACGGTTTAATGGCTTCCATTAATGCATTTATATCGAGGCTAGTTCTCAGACGAGCCTCGCGCCGCCCGCCTCCCTGCCCGCCGCCCGCCGCCCCGCGGACACGCCGCTTTCAAACTTTAAAAGATAAACTCTTGATACAATTCGTTCTGCGAGCATTGAGCGCTACATTTATGTTTCCCTCCATTTTGTAAGGACAATGTTTACAATTATTAATGTAACAAGACAACGGCGTCAAGTCTCGTGAGAATATGAATTCTTGTATTGCAACATTAGGAATTAGGTAACCCTGAATGGAGGTGCCGGCGTACTGCAACTTATAACAATTTAATAAAGTTTGAAATACGAGAAAAAAAAGATAAAGATACCAAATTTATATAAAGATATTTACATACTGCTCGTTCAGTCATAAAAATCAAGGAAGTACTCCCAAATTAGAGCTGTAACGGCATCGCGGCCGAGTGCTGGAGAGATCTCTGTCGGTTTAGTGCGCACTCGCAGCTCGAAGCTGCGCAGTAAATGTCGGGGCGGGCTGTAAATCGCTCGCCGGCGGCTGTAAAGCGCCAATTACGCTGACAGGGAACAGTGGCCCGAACGCGCGGGAAAACGGTGTTTATGTCGGATTCTCTGCGAAACATGCGTAGTTTTACTAAGAAGTCTATTGTAGGTAAAAATAGTAAGATTAGGTATTTTGAAAGTTGAGATAAACACGGTACGGATTCTGTTTTCGAATGATTGTTCCTTAGTTAGTAATTAGATTTAAGTTCACTCAACTTGTATACATGTTTAGCTGGTTAAAATGACATGGTTTCGTCTGCATGTTCAGTAAGTTTACTTAATTGCAAGAAGTTATTACATTTTATTACATGTTAATGGCTTTTAGAAAATAAGAACAATACCACGCAAAATCACACACCTGAACATACAGGACAACACATGATATACATATTAAAATGATATTTTATATGTTACTTATTATATAAGTGTAATAAATTAAAAGTAATAAACTAATTTATTTCCAACTTCCTTATTAATGCTTCATGAATCGCGAAAGAAATAAAACGCAATCAAAGCGGCTCGGCGCGGCGCGGCGCGGCGCGGCACCATCAAAGACCGCCAAATGATCTTTCCGCCGATTTTAATTGACTCGTAACTCGACAACCTTAATTACTAGTCGTGTGTCGGAGATCACCCGCAGGAAACTACTTGCCGGAGCTACGCCCAGCGAAAAAATGTTGCCTTTGATCATCGCAGTGAGTGCTACTAACAGCCACTTATTCTGATCTATAGATTAAAATAATCTATCAAAGTGTCAAAAAACCCGAGCGGGAACATGTTTGTTCCAACAGTCGTTACGAATATCTACATACATTGGTAAATTATATTCTCAGTAATTTTCCGCCGCTAGACATATTCTCCTCACTTACTTTGAAACTCACAATGTTTTATTTGACAGTAACTCTGCTTGTTAACTATTTACTTTTTTAATATTAAGTAAACTTTTTGTTAGTTTTTTTTTGTAAATAATACGTCTGTTTAAGTAATTAAGCTTTTTACAAAATTGACTGCATCTATAAACTTGTAGTGAAGTTTACATTTCCCGCGCATTAATGTGAGAGCAACTGCCGGGCGACTTCAAAGCGCTGCCGATTTACGCGCCTTTTTAACGATCAAAGGATTTTGGAGGGCTGTCTGATTGACACGTAAAGTTGTGTTGCCATAAACGTTTTAACCTAATATGTTTAATTCAAACTTTGTTGTTTTTTCAAACGTGGAAATTATTAAAACTCTTGTATTTTTATATCAATTAAGTGCCGTGTTCAAACGTAAAATACCATTTATATTTATTTGTACAGGAAATAGGACTTTTCTGTTGACATTGTTCTATGTTAGAAAAGTGAATGGTTTGTCGCTAGTGTGTATTTTCTTGTTCCCCGCCGCGACTGTCCGGAGATCAAAGCTACGTCACTATTTTCGGAACCCCTTGGTAATTAATATTACGTCCTCCTCTACTTGTTGCGCGGGATAGCGACAACTGCAACAAAGGGGGTTTTAGCTTAATTAACTTATGAAACGTTCGTACAAAAAGTTAGTATTTTAATCTGTATTTTAAATACGCTGTGTAGTATAACGGTCGCAGGTATGAACAATGAATAGGCAAAGGCTTCTACGCTGTCCCTTCCACATTTCTGATTTACTAACGATAA
This sequence comes from Papilio gigon, assembly GCA_027563995.1. Classification (NCBI taxonomy): domain Eukaryota; kingdom Metazoa; phylum Arthropoda; class Insecta; order Lepidoptera; family Papilionidae; genus Papilio; species Papilio gigon. The sequence continues at coordinate 7,243,515 of JAODUI010000007.1, read as the reverse complement.
AAAACTTCTTTGAAAGTGACTGAATTCAAAATTACCAAGAAATAAAAATAATGTAAATTAAATACGTATATTTCTGACTGATAACGCAGCCCATATGAAACAATAAACCTCATTCATTTGATGTAATTGGTCCCAGTGTTTGTGATAACGGGAAGGTAATGTTTTAGTGCGCACGCGCGGCGCCAGTGTTGCTAGTTAATATTACAATCAGTAACAAAGGAGCCTTTTAGAAGTCCTCATTCGTCGCTCCCGTATCCAATGTTTATTCGAGCAAATAAATGAACCAAGTACTGAGAATGCGGCGCAATGGATAACCTAATGTAAACAAATACGCGTAAAATGCTTTGAAGTTCGCCGCCGCGCAGCCTCGAGCGTGCTGCGCGGAGATGTGGCGTGTTATTGTGTCACTGGATATCTGTATTTGTATCGATAGAAACCCTCGTATGTGATCCGA
>JAODUI010000007.1:7219747-7230895 GCA_027563995.1 Papilio gigon | reverse complement strand
ATTCGGCGACTGGGCGCTGGACGTCTGCACGTTCAGGGGGCGTGTAACATGCGTGGGCGTGTCTGCGGGCAGGAGGGCGGGGGCTGGCACGGGCACGAAGGTGGGCAGCGCGGCGGGCAGCGGGGGCTGCATGTGGCTCGGCAGGTTGGCTGCGGGCCGCGTCTTGTCGTTCACTGCAAGTTGCATGTTAGTAATATAAGCCACGAGAATTGCAATTTAACGATTTTTTGTTTAAGGACGGGTACCTTCGGGGAAGAGTTCGTCCTTGAGTGTCGGCAGGAAGTCTCCTATGATCTGCCAGGTGAGGTACCACAGCTCGTTGTAGTTGTCCCCGGTGTTGAATATCTGAAATCGGTATACAAGGGACCAAACTGGCGTAGGGTTGCTCACATTTTAAAGTTAAATGATAAGCTACATATTGTGCGCGAGTGCCTACCCTGACGGAGTGCATGACGAGCAGCATGTTCTTGAGGGACTCTAGTGCCGCTTCCTGCAGCGGCTCGTGCGGCGTCGCCAGTAGCGCGCGCTGCACGCCCAGCACGCGCGCCCACAGCGCGCCGAAGCAAGGGCGCGCACTCAGCGCTTGCAAGTGCTGTAGGAACACCTGCACAACGCACACACACACTCAAAATATAAAATATTATATTGATAGGAATTAATAATTTAGAAACTATTTTAAAAATAATAATTTAGAAATAGGAGTATTGTGTTGGCAACACCAAGGGGTTTGGTAACATAGGGATTTTTGGATGACAACAGTAATAGAGAACTGTGGTGTGGGTAGACTCAGAAGCCCTTATAAGGCGATACCCGTCAGTACCGTGGCGCCAGTACGCTGCAAGTAGGACCTGAGAGCTTACATACTCGCTGGGAGCCATGTAAGTCCTTTATCGAATACTTGAGGGCAATACCCTCCGGGTGGCGTTCCTCGTCCCGGGTGCCTTGAACTGTGTTCCATGAGCCAGTGACGGAGAGCAATACTTTTGTCGCAGTGTTCATGAACCACAGTTCTCCGAGTTGACCGAGACGATCTCTTGGTTGGACACAGTCTTCGGGCAGTGACCTTAGCTTTTTATTAATGTTTGTTTGTGAGATAAGTTTATTATTTGTCATCCGCTATTTTGACGTTTATAAAAATAACTGCGATTCTAATATCTAACAATATATACCTTCTAAGAAACGTGAAATGAAGAGAAGTACATTAAAATGTAATCTAATTAAGCTTTGGTCACATTCACAGTACTGGCCGGTCAGGCCAATGAGTGGATAGATAAGAACTGGCACCGCGCAATGTAAATCGTAAACGTAAGAAGTATAGCGATGTGTCCGTCACCTTGCACATGACGGTGTCTGCGCGCGCGGCGGCGTCGGGGCGGCGGGGCGGCGCGGCCAGCAGCGGCAGCAGCACGTGCTCGAAGCACGCCGCCCAGCCCGCGCCGCCCAGCGCGCCCAGCGCCGGCGCCAGCAACGCGCGCTGCAGGTACGCGATCGCGCTGTTCGCCACCTGACAAACGGTACACCATACAAACCTTGACTCGAAACTATTGTCGATTACTGAATGGTGATGGAACACTAGACTCTTTTACAGCAAGCTACATTAATTATTGGTCCTTCGAGCCGCATAAATTAAAAAAACTGCACTATTTAGAATAGCCAAATATGGAAAGACAATTTATTAAAATGTACGATATTTTTGGAACTTTTAATTTTAGTTTAAATAAGTTTAAAAAATTTTGCATGAAAACTAGAAATGTAACTAACTGAATATATTTCAAAATTGAAAGTAACTAACAAGTATCGAACAAGGTGCGCTGCGTGCAGTCGGTACACTCGTAAAAGGTAATGAAAGTCAAAGTAACAGAATAAATATTTAATTTAGCTACAACGTATGCATCGGATTAAATGAGTATCGCTACAACTAGTCGCCACGTTCCTTGGGTCACAACAGCCGAGGGTCGCCGGTTCCTAGTCCAGTTTCAGACGGTGCATTGGTTTCCACCAGCCCAAACTTCTGAAAATAATTCAAAACCATATTACAAATATACAACGTTATCCCAAAGAAACAATAATTCTCCATAAAAATTTGAACTATATCCTGTTAATTGCTAAAATCCAACGTACGGATTATATAAAACACGTACCTTGTTTTTATTTTCGATTTTGTATCGTTGGAGTGAACTTGCAGAAGTAAGCTGCAGAGATACAGTCCTTGTATGACGTAGACTAAGTGTTGCCAGTTCAAGATGCACGCGCCATCTTCGTCACGCTGGTCACTGTAGTGCATTGCATCGCGTTTGTCATATGTTTCACGTGTTGCAATATGATGACGCTGACGTTCGAGCTTAGATCGGGAGTCTGTGTCTGCGCGATAAGCTCTCGCCTCACGATTTCTCCATTTCAAATTGTTTACTCGTAAATCGTGTTGAATAAAGCGTGAGAGGTCGCGTTCATCTCGTCTCGGTACGGTACTGAATTCGCGGCTTTCTGTAGATTGGACCGGTTCAGAGATCTTGCGAACGATCCTAACTCGATCATCAGCTCGTTCACTATCCAACATTCTCCTGTCGGTAATGTAACGTTCAGATATACGTTTGATGTTCTTTTGATTCTCCGTTCGTTCTTTAATTTGCTCGGAGGGTTTGCGAACAGGCCTTGTACGTTGTGTTACATCAGACCTCCTATTTTCTCGGTGGATAGCATAGCGACTTCGGACGTCACTCGGTCGATTTTCGTTTCGTACAAGTCTCCTTTCGTCAATTCGTCTACTGTCACGTCGATCTGTAGCGAAAATTTCAAGTCTTGATTTAGCATTGTGTCGTTCGTCAATACCGCGGGCAGTTCTGTCATATCCAATACGTTCTAATGTTCGAGATAGTTCGTCAATATTGCGTCGGACATCCATGCGTTCAGAGTTCAGATGATGCTGGGAAACTTCTGTCTTTTGTCTTTCGTTTTGTTGCTGACGACGGGTACTAGATAAATTGCGTTCAGAGTGGTGACGAATGGCACGACTGTTATCAGGAGTGCGTGTGACTTCACGTTGGGCGCTGCGCCGGGCCTGTGCTCCTTCATGCGACTCCATATTCTGTACAATTCTGCTACGAGCTTCTGAAGTTTCTCTTGTCATTCGAGATTGTTGCGAGTGCCTAGAATTATCAGCATCGTCTAGGAAGCGAGAGACTCTAGATCCTGGATCCGATAGGCTACGTGACAGACTGATTTCTAAACGAGAACGTTGATCTTGATTGCGTCGGGTTTCAGGACGTTCTGCGATGAAACGTGTCCTCGGTACCATATTACGCCTGTCATTGATACGAGCTCGGATATCCCGGCGATCTTTGTCATGTCGCGTGTTAATTTGCTCCATAGACGACAAAATTTGACGAATCTCCCGATACCTGTTTAATTCATTGGGCAACCTAACATCATTTTCATCCCTTACATGTCGCTTAGTGTATCGATTATCACGTTCTATTGAATCGCGGGAAACTTTATCTTGTTGTCGGCGCGTATCGGAACGTTCTCTTCGTAAATCTGTAGCTACACGTTGTACAATTCTTCGCGAAGCAAAGTCGCTAACCGCTAGAGAATATCGCCTATTAACATGGAACCTAGCTTTGCTATTTTCGGTGACAGTACAAGAATCGTGACTGAATCTGGCATCTTGACGTTCAAGCGAGGGGGACACCTGGCGCTCGGTGCGGTATCTCCTGTTATGAGGTGGTACGGGAGACAATAGACGTTCAGTAGAAAATCTAGATAGCTGACGTCTTGATTCACGACGAGAAATGTCTTCGCTTGTTGGAATATGTCTACGCTCGGAGGAGTAGCGAGCAGGTGTACTACGTTGCGATTCATGGGATTCTGATGAGACACGCGAGAAGCGTTCGTTAGCGCTGCGTGAAGTGTATTGGGGATACGCCCTGCGAATATGATTATTTTTAGTAAGGTCACGCTCGTGAGACTGGCGAAACGCTTGGTCAGCAAAACTACGTTCAGTTGTGAGTTGTCTTGTCGGCGTCCGTAGAATTCGGCGTTCGTTATCATACAGTCTAGCACCTCGTGGATTGGATCGCGTAAAGCGACGTTTCAGGTCCAGTTCAGTTATTTGTGTGGAAGCACGAATGCGTCGTGAGTTATCCAGTTCGTTGGAAAATCGTTCTGACGTTGGGGGATGAGTTGTGCGACTCACTGTTCGGCGAGAAGACAAGTAACGATCGGATTGGATACCTCTGTATTCCGAGGACCGAAGTGTTTCACGCTCGCGGTCATCTTTCACATTAGAGACGGCGACTCTGACCCTAGTTGATATTGGTGACTGAGAAAACCGTCGTGTTACAACGGGATCTAATGAAGAATGCCGGTCCACAGCAAACCTATTATCGCGCCGGTCAGTGGCTAGGCGGGAGGTTCGTGTAGCTCTCGTCATTCCTTCTTCAGATCGTAACCGAGCTAGGTTATCATCAACTCGCCGCACAGCGCTAGCATCTCTTCTAGATTGTGAGTTTGAATCTCTAACGTTGTCTATTTTTTTAGTGGCAACGCGACTGCGATCTTCAACATGTTCAAACTCTCGTGAACGACGTACTTCATTCCTGAGGTTTTGAAGCGATTCAAAATGAGACCTAACGTGTTGTCTTTCCATAATATCTCTGGTTGCCTGACGGTCAGTTTTTCTATGCAGAGAAATACGATTTGGTTCCATACGATGCATTTGTCTATTCCCATAATCAAACCTACGACTGAATGTTCCTTGGCGATAAGCATCATAACTTTGGTCGGCATTCCTCGCCTCTCTGCGTACATAGTACTTGTTGTGGGCGTCAAATCTGTTAATATTGTCCCTGTTAACATCGTCCGCTGCACGTTCCCTGGTAAGTCTTTCTAGAACGTTCCGTTCTTGCCTTTCTTCAGTTTTACCTTGACGCCGGTGTGCCGCAGCTATATTACTTGCGTCTTTCCGTCTAGAACTCTGTATGTCGGGAGCTCGTATTAAGTGTCTGTCGTCAACTGGTTTATCTCTTAGCCTTCTGTAGGACAATAGCCTGGTATCAGGCAAGTCTCTGTAGTCGCAACAGTGTCTTCCATTAAACCGTTCCGATGTAGCGGGTGCCGTGTGGCAGAGGAGGGCGAGCAGTAACAAATGCCAGCAATACATAGTTGTATCCTTAGTGAGATGTTTCACCGTCGGAAGCTGGATCTGTACTGGCTCTGAACTGGCTGGGCCCGAGCTTTTATACCAGTCCGGAGCCTCTCTCGATTGAATTTCTATTAAACGCAAGAACGCGTTCAATTTTCTGCATCCTACACGAAGACATTTTAAATGCGGCTTAAATAATACACAGCCGAGGATAAAATCTATTTAGGAGACAATTTATTATTTCTCCTTTTATAGCCGGGCTGTGAATTGTTCGATATTTTTTTAACATTAACAAGCGTATAAATATAAGGCAATAGATAAATGGTAATTAAAGACAATATACTTACTGTTCAAAGGCCGTTCGAATTACAACAGTCGGCACGTCGAACTTCGTGTCAAAAGCACTTCAAATACAACAAACACATTTGTAGACCGAGGATAGCACAAACTTTCCTCACGGGAATCGCAAGGCACGACAAACAAATTGCCTCTTACAATTAATTTCATCGTTCTCTAGCAACCGTTTCATCTTGTTAAATTGTCATCATCATCATCATCATTATCAGTGCACTACACGTCCCCACCGAGGAGCTCGGAGCCTACCTTTTTATTATGGGCGTCTAGACCATAGTCAACCACGCTGGCCCAGCGCGGGTTGGTTGACTTCACAAATATCTTTGAATATTTTCCCCGATATGTGTAGGTTGCATCACGATGTTGTCCTTCACCGTAAAGCGTCGTATAATATACATATGCAATTCCAAATTAGAAAACATTTGTATGTGGCGGCGATCGAACCTGGACAATATCGAATATGGTTCGGTCCGGTCAAGTGCTTAACAACTGCGCCACCGACGCTCGTAAATTTTAGACTCCCGCGCAATTTTACATTCTCACTTATCTTTCTTAAATCGAAATGGCAAAGGTCTTAATGACCAATCACAGGTGTTAGTCGTTCCACTTGGACTAGATTTACTTAAAAATCTAAACGAACCGAGAGCTGTACATGTGACCATAATCAGGCAGCCTTTCTCTGACAACCCCTTTACAGTAGCGCGGTGTTGATGGTGTAACAATACGTGGGCTGGAGGTTGGGTGCGGGGTGCGGAGGGCGCGCGTTATCAGGGGCCGCAGCTGCGAGGGTCGCCACTAAATGATCAGACGGCACCCACCGGAGCGGATGATTGACAATTACTCTGGGCCCCGGTGTCGTAACACGAAGCGTGTTATCGAGAACATTCCATACGTGTTGGTCGTACGCGTAATTCATTTTTTTCTCATTTATTATAGCAGTATTTGTATTAAATATTTTGCTGTATAGATTTTGTGAAATATGAAAATTGGATTGGGAACATATGTATCAGGCTCGAAGGACTACAACCTAGGTTCATGACCAATGTAGAGAAAAACATAAGTTGTGGGTTTAAAGACGACTTAAAGGCCTACCTGCCGCCGCCTGTCGGTACAGAATTCTGCGATGCCTTGCAGTAGCGGCTTCCACGCCACCTCCCACAAGTCGTAGTCTTCACCACCTTAACAATAACGCAATGGTTAACTCTAAAATACTCTCATGAGATGGAAGGGGGGGGGGGAACAACGGCGTGTGTGTGTGTTTGTGTGTGTAGGTGTGAAGCATATCTCACCGTGTCCCTGGTCGGCCTCGTCGCGCCACCACTTGTAGATCTGCGCGGTGCGGCTGTGCAGCGTGTGCATCAGGTCCAGCAGCTGGCACACACATTATGTACACTTATTCAAAACCATAGTCGCCAAAGTGATAGATCACCTGACTCCGACAACAATGAGCATTAACACGGTGGTAAAGTAGTGTAATGTTACCTGTATGCTGACCATGTGGTACTGGTCGAGGGTGTCGAGCTCCTCGTCGCTGGAGTCCCCGCCCTTACGCCGCCCGCGCCCGCGCCGCGCCTCGCCCGCCTCGCCGCTCCCGCGAGGTCCTTTCGACCCTATATAGTAAACCTTTTACTGAACATGGGGAAATAACTAATGTCCCTCCTTACGGATATTGGCTCCCTCTACATTTTTTACCGCATTTACCAAGTGTTCCGAAGTTCTATTTGGAACAATTCCAGCCGTCGAGTTCCGTCATCGGACGACACGACAGACCGCCGAGTACCATCCACACCATCTTGATGGCTGCCATTCCACAACAGTCCGGTTTTCGCGCAACTTTCTGCGACGCACGCCGCGTTGTGGAATGGTCTGTCCTCGGCGGCATTTCCAAACCAATACGACTTAGGGTAGGTTGATACGTGTGTCCGTGTGTGGGCGTACGCACCGTGCGGGTGCAGCGTGGCGCGCGCGAGCAGGCGCACGGCGCGCACGGCGGCGCGGCAGTTGTGCGGCGTGACGTGCGCAACGTCGCGCACCACCAGCGCCAGCGCCTCCGCGCAGCGCGCCAGCGCGCTCGCTCGGTGCGCGCGCAGTACCACGCCCTCCGTCTGCGCCCCCAACAACACGCCCGCAGCTGCGCCCTCGGACGCTCCGTCGGCACTTGCTTCCTTCTTAACCTAATCACAATTTTACAAGGTTATTTATATCATAACATAGTGGTTCGATAGTACAAGTGTAGTGGTATGTTTGTAGACCTTACCAAGATCCACCCCTGCGTGTGCGGCGAGTGTGACAGTTCGCTCTCGGAGGACACGCTAGTAGGTCGCTTTTCGGTCTCCTCGTCGGACGCCTCCGACCGACTAGATGCTGTAAAAACACCAAACATTTGTCATATTCATCTTTCGATGCATCTCTCATGTAAGGACCCGGCAGTACTGACATCCGGCGGCCGGTGGCCACCTCTCCCCGTCGGCGCGGGTGCGCGGCGTCTGCGGCCAGGCACCCGCGCCCGCCGCCGCCAGCAGCGCCAGCAGCACGCCCCACTCCTCGCCGCTGTGCACGTTCTGCGCCGACGTCTTCACCAGCTCATACAGCCCGCAAGATATCTACACAGTAACACGTGACCAGTCAATATATTAGTACAATATTTCTGAAAGTGGTCCAATCAGATCCTAGGCCAAAAATAACCATGATATGATGGTAGAAATGGTAGACAGGGTCTGAAAATACAATTTAGAAATCGGTAGCGTCGCATGGGTCAGTGCCCGCTCACCACGTCGGCCTGCTGGTAGAAGAGCTTGTAAGGCAGGTTGAAGAGAAGGTTGAGGTGGCGCAGCACGGCGGGAGCGCACAGCTCGCAGCGCATGAGGCGTGCCGCCGTTCGCAGCAACGCAGTCAGCGCGCGGGTCAGCGGCTGCGGCCCGCGCGCGCTGGCCCACCACACGGCGCGCTCCACGTGCGCGCCCGCCTCGCCCCACAGCGACGGCAGCCGGTCGCTGGCCACAAGCATTGCACGTCATACACCACTTGACTCCAGCAACACATCTGGTTTCATACACATGTAGTACTATGTTACCGATTTTGTATAAGTGTTTTTCCAAGTAGTTCTAAGAAGAAAATAGTGATGTCTTCTAGATGAGGATTTAGCTGTAGACTCTCGGCGTCCGGCGGGGACCCCACGGCCACCATGGCTCGCACCAATTCCTGGATGCACGAACACAATCAGTTATTCTTTATACTCTGTTTCGGAGCGACACACGACTATGTGCTTGATGTCATTTGATTTATGTCCTAACGTGGAAAGCGGAACTAATTCGACTACTTTAAATTAGTTTCAAATTATTCCAAACATTCCGAACGTAAATGTCGATTAAATAGTAATATAAGGTACTTGTAGGCTTTCCAGTTGCAAGAATTTAGTCTCGGTAATGAGCAGTCCGGGAAAGTTGCACTTGGCCACGCAGTCCGTCGCAACGTCGATCAGGGCCTTCTCGTGGGGGGTGGGGGCACGCATCCCTTATAGAATAAAAAATTACAATAGTACATAATTGAGTATTTAACTAGATTGTTTGTGTATATTATATCGTTGTAAACTGATCGGTCTCTCCGAGGGCGATGTACGAGTAGAGGCTGGAGAGCAAGCCGGCTTCGGAGCCGCGCGCCGTGTCGCGGATGAGGGACACGGTGCCGCCCGGCGCCAGGTAGTCTTCCGCCTCCACTAGGCACTACACACACACACACACACACGCTCATGCTATAATAAAAGGCAATTATGAGTGCATTGATTTAGAGGTGGTGATGATTATAAATGTATTGTAACCTTGGGCAGCAGTCGTCCAATGTACAAGGTCTGCAGTATCTCCAGTAGGTGTCGCCAGGCGTCGCGTACGCAGTCCGCATGCCGCGCGGCCACCGAGCACGTGCGGCGCAGCGCCAGCTGAGCTTTCATAGACTGGCCCAGGGACACGCCTGTTTAACGTACATTGTTTTAGAATAAACTGACGTGAAAACTAACTCTAACAAATGTTGCTACAGCTGGAGTATGTTTAGTGTTTCTATGAAACGATCCACCGGTCTGGTTTTCTTTTAAACTGTTTGGAAATACGAGCATCAGTATGAGACTTACCGATAGCGATGTAACCTGCGTGTGGAGGCGCGAGCAGTCCGCTGAACTTGCACAGCGTGAGGAGCAGCGTGTCGAGCGGCACGGTGTCGGGCTGCAGGCGCGCCAGCAGCGCCGCTAGGCGCTCCAGCCCGTCCAGCGCCGCCAGCGCCACGCCCTCGCCCCGCCCCGCGCCCCCCTCCTCCGCGCTGGGCTGCGGCGCGCGCTCGTATGCCGCGGACAACGCTGATATCTAAGGAGGAACGAGACTTGAATAACGTGGCACAACTTTCTTACGTGTAACATTGTTCTTACTTCCGACTCGACGTTATCTATCCTAATTTTCCGTTAGTGAACGTTACCGCGGGCGGGCAGAGCAGGGGCAGCAGTCGCGCGTGGTGGTGCGGCAGAGGCGGCGTACGGAGGGCGGCTGCGGGCCCGCGCGCGCGCCTCTGTAAGACGCGCCACAGGTAGGCCTCGCGCACCAGCCCCACTCTTTCCGCGGGCATCACCATCTCCTCGTTCCTGGTACCAGCACATACCACTTACAGACTTCGACCCATATGCCAATAAGCTACTAAAAGCATTTAGCAGCATCAACTGATTAAGAATAGCGCAGCAGGACGTGTGACAGGGAAAATCTCACTTGATAGAATTGAAGATGGCCTCCAGCATGGGCTGGTCAAAGTCCCCGGAGCCGTTGCAGCCGCGGAGGTTCCGCACGAAGTCCTCCGTCGTCATGGGCACGTTCAGCTTCTTGGCGTTGTGGTTGTGCTGATCCATGTTCAGCATGATGATGGCGTACGCCAGGCGGAACGCCGCGTCCGTGTTCGCGAACGGCGACCCATTTGTCGTCTGACAATGGATACGACATCGGTGAAATTAAATAATGTTCTTTTTTGTCTTTGCCTACGCGAGTAACAATGTAGCTCTGAGTTTATATACACAAAATGTGACATTTTTGTATTTGGTGGTTTATATTTGTGCCAGTCGGTAACATACATGCCACCTCTCGGCGAACTTCTCCATGACTAGGAAGATGAGCGGCGCCTCGCCGGGCAGCCGGAAGGTCTCCAGGTACTGGCGCAGCGCCACATCGACACGCTGCCCGCGGTAGTCGAAGCTGTCCGCGAAGGCCGACAGCACGGACACGCTCCCCGCCAGCTCCTCGCCCTCCTCGCCGCGCGACGAGCGCTTGCAGATGTACTCGCCTGTACACCCAACATCCATCTTACTAAACTATCACTGGATCTATTCATCTATATTCTTCGAATTGCTATTTGACCACAAAGGTATTGCTATTCTTAATGGAAAACTAAAATCCACCATTTTAGGGTTGAAGGATAAGGGAATCGAAAAACAAAACAATTGAAAAAGTTCAACAAACAGTGCGATGTGAAACATCTGAATGTTGTATAAATAACAAAGACAAAGAGGACATTGACCTATCATCTTCTTGTCTAGGTCTGGATTCTCGCCTAACATTTGCACAAGTTTTTCTTGACTCTACGGTACAGCATAGAGAAAAATGCAATACTCCAAATAGACCTGTCAT
>JAODUI010000007.1:7184461-7207774 GCA_027563995.1 Papilio gigon | reverse complement strand
CTGTACTAATAAATTGTCGGTGTCAAAATCATTTTTTTTTTTATTTCTATAATGCAACTTATATTATGGGGCATTTAAGGTGCTGAGGGCGCAGGCTTACCTCCTCTTTTACGAGAGAATTTTATAAATTCTCCACCGCTCGAAGTGCGCGGAACGGGCCTAACGGTGTTGTTTGCTTTACGAATGGATGGCATTTAGTGGAAGACTGACGCTTCACAGGGGGATACGACCAGTCGCTTCTCACGTGACACATGCTTTACGAAGCGCTCTGTATATAGCTTGCGCGTTTTAATATAACCAGCTTTTCGTTTCTATTTTAAAATGGCGACGACGTACGTCGCTTGTTTCGTAATGAGTTTTAAATTATAATAGTGGTTGGAATACACAATAGTCGATTGTGAATCCGTGTTAAGTCCATCTAGAATATAAATGGTAAATGACATGAAGCGGCCGTGGAGACACAGACTGCTACTGTGTGCGGATCCCTGGCCTGTGCCCGAATGCTTTACAGGAATCGAATGAATCATTTACCGCGTAGCCCGTTAACAATTGCAACTGCAGGAATATGTTCTGTACAGTTATATTGCGTGTCCAAATATGAATTACATTGTGATCTGCCCACTTACAGTTAGTTTATTTGAAATCATTGTGTAAATGTTTTTAGATCAATGTATTTGGCGTTTCACGTAACTTTGCTGTATTACGACAATGTTGTCTGACAAATAATGTATCGAAATCAAATATTATTTATATTTCAGTTAAATATTGCCCAATGTTTCGGGAAGACTATATCATTAAGAATAAATGTATCGACCGCGGTACAGCAAACAGTAAATGGCAATAAAAATTGCACGCTTTGAGGGATATCTTTTTGTAAAAGAGCGTTATCTCTTTCAAATTCAGTATGTGCGACAGAGGCGGCGCTCTGGGAAGACGGAAGTAGCGAATTGTCTGTCACTGAAAGTCGAGCAATAAGTATGTTAGCCGCTTGCTGTGCGATTGGTTTCAATTAGAAGTAGTATTTATTTATTTTCTGTGAGTTTCCAATGGCATGGTCTTCCATTGAGGTGTCCACGTTCCGACATGTAAAGTATAAATTGAGAAGCTAGAAATCACCCTCATATAATTATGCTATCTATTTGTTGTATTTCGTGACGTCGCTTTTAAACTGTGTTGATGCACTCTTCATCTTGTTTTATTTTACATTTTTTTGTCTTTCAAATAAAGAAAATGATGTTCCTTATGTACACAAGTTAGTTGTCTAACCGCTCACAGTATCGAGGAAGACTTATCCGTATATGTAGCCAAAGTTAACACTAAATGACATTACCGTAGCCGTCGTCCGGTTCACAACTGGCAACACTGAATGGTATTGCTTGCTCGTTTTAAAGTTCCGATCACAGATTAAGTTTATTAATTAAATACGTTGAGTGCTCAATTTGTAACCACATTTGTATTATTGACGGAAAGTGAAGCTTGGGGTGGCATTTTTTAATCCATACGTAATATTTCTACATATATTAAAGCATATCATGACAATATTTTTTAAAGCTTTCGAAAACTAGTTGAGAAGTTGTAACTTTTAATTTGTTGCCCTGCAACTTCGATCAAACATGTCGTATGACATAAACATTATTGTATATTATTTTAACTGTCAAAATAGATAATGGATAATTGTCCTTAGGAATATATAAAGGTCACCAACACCCAGTGCGAAGGACTTTCATTTGTACTAGCATGTACATAGCAGTGTCACCGTAAGCTTCAAGCAGAGGTTCGTTTCCGTCTCGTTTGTCGTTGGGATTGTCTCATATAACTAGTTGCCTGTCTTAGGTTAATATTATATGTATTTGATAATTTTTGTATATTGAACCACATTACGATTGAATTACGAGAAGGTGTATTAAATAAAATATAGTTTGTAAAAGCCAGCACGGCGTTTTATTGTTACACGCACGCCTACACGCCTACACGATGGGAATAAAATTGATCTATAGCTCATTGGAACACTGTTTCATTCACATTGATATTATATATTTTTTTAACACTAGCAGATTTTTGTTAATTTACCAATATTTATATTAGCACTCCAACTAAACTCTAGGCTTGTTCTAGGATATGGCCCACAACAATAGTCGGATAGTTTGATTCGAACTCTCACCACGTGATCGAAAATCCCTTAATCATGAGACTATTGGCGCATAACTAAAGTACATATGTACAGTAGCATGTCTACTTGCTGTGATAACATTTGTTTTATACTTACAATCTAATAGAAATTAGCAGAAGTGGCGGCTGAATGTCATCGGCGCACTGCGCTAGGTCTACCTCTACTTCCCTAAACTCCCCGCCGTACCTGACATTAAGTTCTTTATTGCGCTGCTGCGACATTCAGTTAGCAAGTCGTAAGATGATCCGAGCTGCCAACGTGTATCATCATGTCCAGTAATATTATTGTCTGTCCTCCAGCCGGCGCACGTGTGTCGTATCAAATGGTATGAGTCGCGTTATCTTTGCGCCTCCGGATATAGTCAGCTCTATTATACAATATAGCACTTGTAAACTTTTTTTGGCGTTTTGTAAAGCCTGGAAATTATTTTTTTTGTGTTAAGAGAAAAATAATAAACATCAACATGTAAAGGATTAAGAAAGAACATTGCCCTGACCGTACCCTTGTGCGGGGTCGACAAAGATGATAGAATAACTAAATTTTTAGCACTTAATTAATAGATGCATGATCTAGAACATACCGTGCTGACATGTTCCTTGACCTCTGGTTTTGTTGCCATTTGCTTTTTGATTAGGTTCATTTCAACCGGCGTGAGCCCCACCAGCTTAGACAGCACATCGCTCGTGAACTCCACATTCAAGCTGCCAGTGCCGTCTACAATGGCACACCTTAAACTCCAACTGTCTTTGCCCACCGATAACTTGGACAATAATTTCATTATCTGTCCTTTAACTTTGAACACTTTACCCTCTCGTTCACTTTCACTAAGTTCGTTAATTTGCCTGATGTAAACGAATGGTTCCGGCGACACGGCTTTTGGACCCTTATTACTATGTGAACTGAGTTCAATTTCATGTGCATCAAATTGTGCCTCCATGTCTCTCAAGTAATCCTCATCCTCGAACATTATATCTTCCTCATTGGGATAGTCATCAACACTGTTAACAATCGCATTAGCATTCGTTTTAGCTTTTTTGTCTGGTCTAGAATCGTTGTCACACAGCGGCCTCTTGTTGGAGTTGTCCGACATTTGTGCCTCTATAGCTTCAAGTTGGTCTACATCTATGTCATCATCGAATGTTCCAAAAGCTTCTTCGTCTCTTGAATCTATTCTGTTAATCTGTCGATCCAATGTTTGACCAAATGCTGGTTCAAATGGTTCACTACTGTTCTCAGTTGCAATATGAACTGATGGATTAGATCTTTGTATTGTATTATTAATTAAATTTTCTTGAGCTGAAAATATATTTCATACTCAACTATTATAAACTTTGCAAATCACTATAGTTACAAAAATTCTTTTTACAGTTTAAAATGGGATTTGCTATTATCTTGAGTATGTATTTCTGTATATTTTTGTATGTTAGGCCAGAAATATTAAAACTTCCTTACGTTTAGTGGCAGGTAGCCCCAGCTTGGAAGCCAACAGTCCTACTAATGAGTTTTCATCAGCAAGCTCCCGCACCTCGCCACCCAGCAACTCTATATTATTCTCTGTAAGTAACACCACTCCAGAACGACACTCCACAGGACCTGAATTTTAGTAAACTGTAATGAACTCTGATCTCTATTATTGCCTTAGTCACTAAACCAGAACAAAGAACTAATATACAGAATATTGTAAGAGGTTTTAAAAGTACCCACCCTTTGTCGCTTCCTCCTCTTTGCAATCATGGGATTCAAACAAGAACTACAGTAATATATGCCTATGGGCAGAGGCTGTATATGTAAATTTTAAGAGCATAGTTACCTTTAAGTAATAGCTTACAGCCCGGTGTTATGTCACAGCTCAGGTTCCTCATGGGCCTGTACTCTATACCGGACACTTCCTGCACACCGTCTGTCAGGTACAACTTTATCATTCTGAGAATTATTACAAGTTATTGGAAGCAAAATTTAAGTGATGCCACGAAGATTCAACACATTTTCATTTGAAATTGTAAAAAGTTATTAAATACCTGTGACTAGGAATTTTCTCATCATTATTAATAGTTGCTTCAATATTCTCAGTGTTCACTTTTTGCAACTTCAAATATTGTTGATAAGCAGGAGTTCCTGGAATCAACATCTTTGATAGACTTCAATCTCTCTCACATTTGAGAGAGTAAAGGCATTATTTCAGAATTTACTGGTCTGTCTTCTGTGTGGTTGTGTTATTTCACTAATTAAATGGGTCAATTATACAGTTGTTACAGCTTCGTCTTACTTGTTCAAATAAATATGAATATTTTTTACCAATATCAACACAAGCATTTATTTGTAACACAAATCTGCCAGTAAGTGTTGTTTTGTGATGATTTCTCAAGTTCAGTGGTAGGCAGCCAGGACATATCTCTTTTAAATCATTCAATAACCATTGTTCCTTTGCTAAAGTTTTTACATCATTCTCACTATATTCTGCATTATTTTCCATTAAATACTCAACAAATCTGCGAATAAACAAAGGATAACTCCGTAAACCTGCCCTTTAACATATTGAATGCAGTATATGCAATCATTCCTTTAATATTAATTAAGGACTAATAACACTTTAACAAACCCAGAGAGCCACTCTTCGACAGCAAACATATGATCAGAAGCTAAATATTTGCGTACAGAATTTACAAGTGGTTGTTGAGCCATTGTTATTAGCTTTACTACTTCCTTATAAAAATTTAATGAAACAATTTTAAGTATATGTATTTCAGAATTCCGTAAGCTTTCAAAGCTTACTAATGCATATTATAATTAAATTAAAATACATTTTAGTAAACAGTGTTAAAATTGAAAAATGACATTTTGGTTGTCAACGGCCATAGATACCAAAGAGAATACCTTTATGCTGTACAGTGTAATAATTTGAATATATATCTGTAACATGTATGGTTAATCTATTACTCCGTGACAGTGACAACACAATCGAACATAGATAATGGCAGCATAGTGTTACAAGGCCTATTTCACCATTTTTTAAATACGTAGTTGTTTTACTAAGATAAACTAGGAAAGGGAAAAGCATCCAGGGACAATTTGACCTCCACAGTACTATGATGGGATTGGGTGAAAGAGCAGCATATTGAATGGTTTGTTTATCGCTTGGGAATTGAAATGTGGTTGCGGAAGTGCACTCTTATAGTTGTTACAGCTAACAATTTTAAAACTTTTAGTTTTATCATCTGCAAAAATTTTAAGTTATCTTATATTCGGAATGTTAATTGATAGAAAAGTCTACACTTATATCAATGTGGGTGCATCAAAATGGTAAGAATGGGTTAGGACTTACCAAAAATTTATTGTAGTTACTTATCTAAACCGTACAACATACATCCACACATCTCTGTATGTTCCAAACTCCGTCCGTTACACTTTCCCTCCGATCAACTATAAAAATGTGGAAAATGTAACATAGTTGATAGCAACACTGTTAGGTGAATGCAAAAAGAGCTTGCTGATATTTTATCTCCCTCGTAAATTCTGGACATAGGCCGATTGACAACAAAAAGCACTAACTGTGCGATCATTGTTGTTTTAAATGGTTATAAGTAATTTTGTCTTCAAAACTGGGGGCCTGCAATTGTAAATTACACCGTGGAGGAAAAAATATGAAGAGGCGAAATGCCGATACTGGCAAAATGCGGCGCCCCTTAAAGCGCACAAAAATCACCGAGGGAATGTATGGAAAGTAAGTAGTTATTCTCACAAATAATTTACTCGCAAAGTGTTTAAAATTATATTTGACGAAATGATAAATAAACTTAACTGAAGAAATGGTGAAAAAGTGCAGTGAGGACAAAAATGTGTGGGTAGAAAGTAACATCTGTGGATTCGGTCTCACGTCTACTTGTGTCGTGATAAAAAATAGAAAAAAGCAATACTGTTCACATGGAGCTTCCACGTTCCTGTATCCGACTATGTGCAGTCACACGACTAGTGCATTCTGTTTAATAATACTATGCTTTCATTCCTATTGCTTAAGAAAAACGGTTTTTTGTCGATACTTCCGTATATGTGTATATTCAAGGACAGATTTAAATCGCTTGCGTGCACAATACAAACAATGAATTATATTTAATAAAAAAATTATAGCCACATTGTCTTACAGGTGGTTTTGAAAAAAAAATCTAGTTTGTATAAATAATTCCATATCAATGCATAATTTAATATTATCAACTTGTGGGAACCAAAATATTGAATTGTAACTTTATTGTTCGCTTACCAGTACATATTGTGGTTAGGTTTGTGGTTTTTAGTGAGATGATGTACTAGAAAAATATGTAATTACATTAAAAACTCTCTTAAATTTTTATGATGTAGACAAACAGGTAATTGTATATTAAAGAATATTTGTTTCATATTTTAATAATAGTTCAGCCTAACATAAATTGCAGTGTGTCTCACAAAACTTTCATAACAATTTATTAAATTCTTTTAATGTTGCACACAGGCCAGCAAAGGTTTGAGTAAAATAGACTAAGTTTGATGTGTGAAGTGAGGTTGGCCTACAGTTATTTTAACTGCATTTTATTTGCAGTTCCCTGCTGTACCTGAGATTTGTAATGGTATGGGCTACAGTAGTGATGGCCGACTACATGCTGGAGTTTAGGTTCGAGTTCCTTTGGCCCTTCTGGATTATGCTCCGATCTGTCTATGATTCCTTTAAATATCAAGGACTTGTGAGTTTTTTATATTATACTATATTAATACAATCAATTTAAAGTTTTGTCCTATGAAATATTAAATTTTAGCAGAATTTTTTTATTTAACTAGGGTGATTATTGAAATAGAAGATATATCCGGTGAAAAGATTTACATCTTGAATTGTTTGTATAAATTGGACTGTTTGCTTTGTTCTTTGAATTGGTACTCACTGTAATGTAACTAACTCTTGTGTATTTAATTTCAGGCATTCTCGGTATTCTTCATGTGCATAGCTCTAACGTCAGATATGATATGTTACTTCTTCATACCTCTGCAGTACATATTCTTTGCCGCCAGTACCTATGTGTGGGTACAGTATGTGTGGGTCATATGTAAGTACATTTAAATATCAGTTGCATGTTACTTTCAAACTGTAGGATAACATGTGAATAATTTAAGATATAAGGCAGCCAGACATGTTCGGTATGGAATTATATACCTATTAATTTCATAAATATAATACCTATGTAAATAAATAATAGTATGTAGATAAAACATTGTCTAAACTCTAATTATTCTTGCATTACCAGATATATCAAACCGTGCATGCAAGAAATCATCTTACGTTATAAGCAGAAAATTATTAATAACTACACATGGATAACTTGAATTGTTTACATTACCACCCGAAGCTAAATCACTTTGATATTGCGATGCTTCCTACGTAAACAATACGTGTGTCGCGCAAGCATCGCAAGGCAGGACTTCACACGTCGCTATAATGTAGGCCGCGTGCGCAAAAAAATAAAATAGATAAGTTTCTTTCCACTAATCAGGTTAATTTAACAAACATGCAAATTGTAAAATTGTCATATGTTCATTTACATGGGAGTCAACGATGCTTCTCTTGTCCGATTGATAGACTAACATCATGTAAAATAATAAGTATATATATTAGTATTTCTGAATAATGTGTAAGAGGGCGCGGCGCGCCTGGCACTCGCCTGGCTGGTACAGCCCAATAGTTTACTCACCCTCATGAAGGGCCCCCGACGGGTCCGAAACTGGTAGGCATCTACACCGATCTACACGTGAGTTAAGCCGTTGCTACTAGTAGTATAGTGAAATGTCTCACATAAGTTTGCATAATTTAATATCTAAGAGCTTAATGTGATTCATTAATGAATATTTGAAGGAGTCGGTTCTGATATGACTGTCGCGTGTGCTGTTGACTGGTGCGGGCGAGGTGGAGGAGTTAGTGCTGGGCGAGCGCGCTGCAGCGTCGTGTACACGTCAGACGGTTGCACTCGCCTGCTGTACGCTAGCGCCGATTCCATAAATATATCGACCGCTCAGCGCTCGTTTGTTTTCTTATTTGTACATCTATTTTTATTCCCGTCCATACAAACGTTGGCTTTTACCCTCGAAATGATCAAGTTTTTGTTAGAATACACTTTGACGACGTTTATACAATTTACTATAGCCATCTGAAATATTATGCGTTGAATTGAATATGTCTTTGTAATTTTATACGAAGAAAATTAAATTAATTACGTCACTTTGCAATAGTAATTAGGTTCTGTTGTATACAAGTTTTCTTCTCAACCCAAAGTTACGATTTTTTTTCCGTTAGAAAATAATACAATTAATGTATCATACGTGTTAAAAATCAAGATTTCCAACGTGATCATCTTCGTATACCGTATCGGTATTTACGCGACGTAATCCAAACGTGATGTTCTCGTCCCCAGGTCACGTACCGGTAACATTTGACAATTGTTTCAAGATGAGATTGTTATTATTTATTTTATTTATACCGCGCCATGTCTGTGACGGCACGACACTTTAACCTAGATATAAACATTTTACGTATCCATTTCTAATAGGCTCTGTAACGGCGAGACTGTATAGTCCAATTCAATTGAAATGAGAAATTATATTTACACATTTCACTCGCTGACGATATCATAGTCAATAAACGTATTGACTATGCATTTAAAAACATTTTAATGTTTAAATTGATCATACAAACATGTCCGGTTATAAAAATTCTGTGTTTACAGTCTACTAATAATTTCTAATTTCCATTGTATTCAAATAAAACAATTAAGTTTGTTAATGGTAGAAATGATACAGCGCGTTATAATCCGCTGGCGACAGACATCGAACAACATTTTAAGCATATGCCCGCGTCGCAGCGCCCCAGTTTAGGGAAAGGATCCAGTTCGCCAGCGCTCCGCTCGTGTGTCCGCAACCTTGAAATGACACTTGTAGAGGAATATTTTGTACCTAAAATGAGTTGTTTAATTCCGGTTTAATGTATTCGTTTAAGGAAAACGCGTAAAAAATAGATTTACCAAAACTATTCTGTCTTTTTTATGCAAATTGTTCGTAATTCATAAAATCGTATGTCATCAAATATATCATTTGACAATGTACGCATTCAGGTGCATTCTCAGCTTTATTCATTTTAACAAACGCAAGTAATTTTATTTAGCGTGGTTATCATAAACATTGTAAAGCTGTTTAAAAATTTATCATATCCTGTTGTTTTTTTACGCATCTAAAACTTCAGGCTCTAGGTTTACATGTGTGCAGTAGTTAAAGACAGGAAATTTGTGCAGTGGGGGAGAAGGGAATTTGCCTGCCGACGGTAGCGATCTGCTGCGCCGTGGTGTACGTGGAGGGCGCGCTGCGGGCGGCGCGCGAGCTGGAGCTGTGCCGGCCGCTGGCGGCGCACTGCGTGGGCTTCCCGGCCGTCACGCTGGGCTTCGGCGTCAAGGCGTACGTGGGCCGTCGCCTGCGCCTGCGCCGCCAGCGCCAGGTGCGCGCGCAGAACGAGTTCTACTTCCAGCTGCTGAGGGACGCGCTGCCAGAGAGCGCGCTAGAGGTAACTCGTGATGTTCCAACAATATATTGAAAAAATATCATACAGCGTATTATCCATGTACCGTCGCTAAGTTTGCATCAGCTGAAGCTCTGTATATTCATCACGCATTGTAAGTCATATAGCTGGATGTTATCAATATCTTATCGAGATCACATAATTTAAGTTATCTATTACACATGCTACAAGGGCGCATCGTTACCTCCGCCGACGTGCTGCTCGCGTACTCACGAATACCACATGACATTGACGGCTAGCCGTTATATTAAAGCATGTTTTAATTAGCGGTTCACTACTCACATTGAACACATCCTTTTGAGGTTCGAATCTTGAATAGGAAACATCGTTATAATATGTTTATATTAGAATATATATAGCTATAATATTGATGTATTTGTGACATACGTAAAAGGCAATGATCGCATTGTAACACAATAACATGTTTTCAGAATCAGCAGTCGTGTAAAGAAGAGCGCAGCGCGGGCAACGGCACGGCGGAGTGCGGCGAGGCGCGCCCGCCCAACGGCTCGCTGCGGCGCCGCTGCGGCCGCGACAACGGCCTCGGCCCGCCGCCGCCGCACACGCCCACCACCGAACACGCACATCTACAGTTTAAGGTAGACGCCCCTGCCCCCTGCACACCTCTTATACGAGTGTGAACTGTCTATAGGAAAGTAAAAATATTAATTATCTTTACTTCTGTATTATTATATAAAGCGGTTGTATATTAGTGATGCAGGACCTCGGCGTTGTCTCTTAGAGAAGATAAAGTCTCCTTTTGTATTGCAGTTAGAGAAGTTAGAGAAGCATTTAGCGCAACAAACGGCGACGCGGGAGCGCGAGGAGTCACAGTCTAGTACGAGTACGCACACGCACACGCCGCCGCACCCGCACGTGCACACGGGCGCCGGCGCACTCGCGAGCACGTTCGCGCACGCGCTCAGCAACGGGTCCGCGGGCGGGTCCGGCGCGTCCGCTCCGCTCGCCACGCCCCTTGCGCCCGCGCACCTCGCGCACGACGAGGAGCGACACGAACACAATAAAGGTCAAGGTTTATTAAATGGCGCCAACGCTAAGGCTCACTAATCGCCACCTGCAAGTTCTTGACAGATACGTGATATTGCAGGCAGTGCCAAGTCTTCAAAGTGCGAACGGAAGGAAGCTAGTACGTTAAGGGAAGAGCGAAGAAAGCAGAGGAATAGAGATAAAGATAAGGAGAAGGAGTGCAGTGACGGCCACAAGAGTACTGAACAGAGTAATTTATTATTGTCTTTATTTGCATCTGCTTTTCTAGATTTCCGTCAGGTGTTTATATTGGTTTTATTTTACAGCAAAAGAACAGATAGTTAAGGATGTAGAAAGTACAAAAGAAAGTGTAAAAAGTAATAAAGATAGTATCAGTTATAAGGAGAAAGAGAGGGAGAGGGAGAAAGAGAGGGAGAGGGAGCGCGAATACAGAGAGAAAGAGAAGGAGCGCGAGAAAGAAAGAGAGCGCGAACAGGTGAGCATTCCTCTTTACCTCTTATTTGTATAGTGATGTATTATGAAAAGCGCTATTTTTTTATTTTGTTGTGTAGCATCTCGGCGGCCTCGGCAAATGTGTGAATTAGTCTTGTCATAGGAACAAGCCATACACTTACATCAGGTCTTCAGCTGTATGAAATCACGCTATCAATCGTAGGGGACGAGTAAATTGGAGAAAAACTGTTACTAGATAATTTATGTAGTTCAAGCCGCACGGGAATCGCTAATTATTATGTCCATTGTGTGTCAGCGCGAGGCACGCGAGTGCGGCGAGGAGCTGCGGCGCGCGCGCGCGGAGCTGGCGTTGGCGCGCTCGGGCGAGGCGGAGGCGCGCCGCGCGCTCGCCGCCTCCGCCGCCGCCGAGCGCCAGCGCCGCGCCGAGCATGCGCAGCTGCGGCAAGCACATCTCGCACTGCAGCACAAGTACGATCTCGACGCATAAACCTATATGCAATAGTGCTGATTTACAAAAAAAGTTAGCTGTGATAGTATCCGAATGAGGTCCGTTTCCTCGAATCACCGGAGCATTGAAGAATCTTCTCATATTCTACGAACAGAGACTGTAAAACGTGCCAGTTGAGTACGAGTTGTTGAACCGCGACGTGTGTGACCCGCAGGATGACGACGTGGCGCGGGCCGGAGCGCGTGGCGCTGGAGCGGCGCCTGTCGGAGGAGCGGCGCGCGCGCGCGGCCGCCGAGCACCAGCTGCTGCGCGCCCGCCAGGCTGCGCGCACGCCCAGGTACATCGCGTATCGCGCAGTAGAAATAACTAGTCTTTGTTTTTGTCAAATACAGTGAAAGGGGAACAAAACTAACAACACATGCTGTTTCAATTTGTGAGGTGACGCAAAGTCACAAGATATTTGAATACCTCCCCAATACCCAATTACTGTTGGCTTAGTCGGGCCTGTTAATAAGGTGGAAGTAACTATTGTTGCAGCGGCGAGTGCGAGAACGAGTGGTGCAAGTCGGTGCGCAGCGCGCAGGAGTCGGAGACAACCTCGCTGCGGCTCGAGCTGCAGCAGGCGCGCGCGCAGGTCGCGCAGCTGCAGCGGGATCTGCAACAGGCCGGCGACCAGGTAACATTCTGAGAACTCGTACGACCCATTCGTCTTCCTATACTTTTCTCACTTTAATTCCTTGAACTAACTGATATGACAAGGTAGCATCAACTAATTTTATTGTTATATGTAGGGAGTCATTTATCGCCACTTCGCCTATAAGAAATACGTTAACCGTGCGTTGCGCGTAGGTGCGAGCGCTAGAGGCGCGCCAGGAGGAGAGCGGGACGCCGGCGCTGCGGCTGGCTGAGGCGTGGGCAGCGCTCCAGGAGCGCGCGGCGCACCTCGAGCGTTCTCTATCCGCCGAGACGCGCGTGAAGCTCGACCTGCTCTCCGCGCTCGGCGACGCCAAGCGACAGCTGCACATACGCGAAGGTACGTCTGCTGAGGTGCACACCACACGATCAATTTACTACTGGCTACAAGACGTCCGAAGAAAAAATTCTATAAAATGCATAAGCAATATTTCTACTCAAAGTAAAAATGAGTATATCAAGGATTGATTTTGTTCCAGACATAGTGTCGAGGCAAGAGAAGGAACTAGAAGAACTGAAGGCTCAGATGCTGGCGGTGATGCCCGCGGAGTACATGACGCCCGTGGCCGGCGGCAAGTCCAAGCTGCGGCTCTCGGACGGCTCGCCCCTCGACCCCAATGCCTCCGTCTACACTCCCAAGCAGCTCGTGTCCGACGCCTGAGCGCGGCGCGCCCACTCGCCCGCAGGTACGAGCTCCACGAACGAACCCGGTGTCGATGTTTGTAGGGACGGTCTTTTGATCTCAATTACGTTTGTCTATGAACTGTCTACATCACGACGTCCGTGCGAGGACCGGCGCCGGCTATATCAGAGTGTTTATTTTTTCATCGATGAAACATTTGGATTAACTTTGTGATACCTGTTAACTCGGAGACGCTTTGTTGCTTGATCAAATCTTACAATCATTTAGTTGATTTGAAACTAAAAGTTAACTAATAATTTACAAGGTGAATGTCATTTCTCTGATAATCTGTTTAATTGGTAGGTAGATTAGGTAATGGCTCGTTTGTGTTCTGATTTATAAGTTTTTTTGCAATGTTTTCTCTTACAAGTGACAACGGCCTTTTCATTGGAAAGTCAGAGCAATAGGGCTTGCGAAATATGTTGAATTAAAGCCGTGTTGTTCTCTGCCCGTAATAGTCTTCAACCGATGTATATTTGAAATGATTTGATTGAGCAACAGAGCTAAACAGTCCTTCCATCGTCGCATATATTGCTGCTGCGGTCTAGTGAAAGCGTGTTCTTTTAAATATTATGTGATAAATTGTACAAAACATAGATCTGAGAGGAGTCTTCTTCCTTATTGTATAGTTCTATTGACTTTTTAGTCCAATTGTCGGTCTTAAAGCGCCGCCCCCGCCGCGGCGCGGCGCCACTTTCTTGTTGATTAAAAATTGTTGAGAAAAAAAATAAATAAAAAATGTGGACACGCAATTTGACAGTTGTCGAACCATGACACTTGTATTTTTTGTCATTACGACTGATTATAGTATGGCAATCCTCTGACAAATGTGTTGCACGCAACTTTAATACTTGTTCGAAGCATGACCGGGGAAGTTATTGGCAACATTATGTAAAAAAGCGTCACAATGCAATCTGTCAGGACTAACTTATTTTATATTAAACTGTTAATTTTCATGTATTCTACAATTTCATATGTTATAGTTAAGTACAAAATTATAATAATTTCAAGTAATTAAAGCTGCGTGTATTTAAATGTTTTTTTCCTTCGAATCGATTATACATAGCATAGTTTCTTAATACGTAATACGTTGTACTCCCATGTGTTCACAAGTTTAGCTGTAAAGGCGGTTATACACCGCGCTGTGTATGTTGGGTTGCGAGCCGACTGTGGGTTTACACTGTCGTCACCGATATTGTGATCTCTATGCAACAGTCCGCACAGTGTAACGACAGTGGAATCTCACGGCGAGGCAGTGGGGTCTAAAAATTGTTAACGCGTTTATTTAACATTGATTAACTCAACAGTTAAACTGATTTTTTTACAGAGAAAAAAATGTTTATCAGATTTAAGTTCATCTGAAAGATATAAACAAGTATTGTCTAAGTACACACTGGGAATGAAATGTCGTTCGGTTTTGTCTTTAATTTGGCCGACATATCTGTAATGCTTCCGGTGCGTGGTGCGTGGTGCGTTGTGCGCAGAGCAAAGTCTTCATAGTTTTAAGTTTATAGTCATTAGTAAATAATGTTTTGTTTGAAAATGTTCAATACAATATTGTCATTAGCTAAACACACAAATGTTTCTGGTTGTTTTCTACTAACTTTTTTTGCGATTGACATGTTGAATCCGATTTAATCGCAACTCAACTCAATGAATCATCACATTTTTGTTGTATAAAATTCTCAAGTATTTATAATGAAAATAGTATGATACAATGGAACATCTCTACAGATGATTTGCATTTTTTTGATGTTAAAACCTAGTTGATTAAGTGTGAATATGTAAGTGATAGTGGTGGCAGGCCGGAATGTTGTGGTTATGAATGCCCGTATCGCTCCATGCTTTTTCTGCTCTATCTGTGATTTTATTTCCTCTGTGCCCACTGAGTGACTCCACAATGTGTGCCGGCATCGCAGAGTCAACGCACATGGGATGTAGCAATAAAGTTGTTGTATTTTTATTGAGATTGTGACATCGTCGACTCTAGTCTTTACCCCCGGGCGCGGGACAGTGCGCGGTCGTGTTTGTTGTAGCTCCCGCGCCTCGTGTCGCCTTTTAATGTTATTTATAATCTAAGTTTTTTTAGACGTTTAGTTTTTTTATAATCTGAATTCGCACTGCCCTCGAAGTCAGACTTCCGTTTTTTTTTTATTTAAGGACTCTGAACTCTCGAAGTACTTAATCTAGTTTTTAGATTTGGATGTGTTTCACCAACTAACTCAGATTCATCTTGACGTGGTCGACTGTCAACAGCGTAGGCAGCAATGTATATTTTCATGAACATTTACCCTGGACACGACTGGTGGGAGACTTTGGTACAATCGGAACAATCTGAGTTTTCACTAGAGAAACGTAAGCGATAAATGTTTGTTTATATTGTAAAAGGATGCTGTAACAGCAATAAAAATCAGACTTGCAGTTGTCGGCTTTTGTATCATTTTGTCTACCTCAATCCTTCCTTAGCAACAGCACAGGGAGCTACGATAGTTAAAATAAGTAATAACAATATTTTTATTTCTAAACATTTCCATTATGTTCAACATAAAACATCAAGGCTATGTCACACATATTGTAAGGTATTAAAGACACTGCTGTTTTATTGGGATTTTGAATAACGCCAAAGTACCACTACTCTGAGGTTTTAAAATTGATGAAATTGTACTTATAAGAAAGAATGGTTTCACATTTTAATAGACTACATGTCGTTGACTAAGTCAGTGATCCTAGCTTCACTCATAAGGCTCTGTATAGCAAGCTGTAGCTGTAGAGCCTTCTGCATGTCCATCTGCCTGAGTTGAGATGCA
The DNA here is from genome assembly GCA_027563995.1 of Papilio gigon. Classification (NCBI taxonomy): domain Eukaryota; kingdom Metazoa; phylum Arthropoda; class Insecta; order Lepidoptera; family Papilionidae; genus Papilio; species Papilio gigon. The sequence continues at coordinate 7,191,931 of JAODUI010000007.1, read as the reverse complement.
ATATAACGTCCATACAAATCAAACTCATCTTCTCTAGCCATTAATGCCACACTTGAATCACAGCCTCTTATTCTTTCACACTTATTGGAACTAAGTAATTTAAGCTTCTTTCTTTTTTTCTTGTTTGTACTTCTACTGTTCAGCTTCATGATACATGTTGAATTTGATTCAAACTCATAATTCTGTGTGTCAGTTCCAAACGGATCCATACTTCCTTCATTATTTGCGTGCTCTAAGTTATTTGTCAACCATGGCCTGTTGTCCGATTCACTGGTGTGACCCTGTAATCATTGGGAATAAATGTAGCTGGTTATATCAGTAAAAACAAAATAAACATAGCCAGGTAGTTGTTCACTGAAGACTAAAAAGTTTTTTAAACTTGACAGTAAACTAATACTAATAAGACCTTTGTATATTTGTATAATTGAGTGTATTTTAGACTTTGTTAACAGTTTTTGGGTTCCTTGAGCTCTATCAACATTGTACAATTGGAAAAACATTACAATCATAAATAACTGACATCAGAAACTGCATCAACAGCCGTTCTCTTAGAAACGTTTTGGAAACATCGATGCCAATCCGCGAACCATTTGATAGTAGGCGTGTATTTAGAGAGCGGTCCTGATCTTGTTCGTATTTTATTAATTTCTTGTGCATAAGTCGATCGCAAGTTTTTTATTTTCATTTTAACTCCATATTCATTGAGTTGTATGCCAGTACAGGACATAAACTCGTCAATAATCATCTGGTACGCTTTCTTCCGTTCGTCTGTCAGTTTATGATTTTCATGATTTGGATTCCACAATGAGTTTTTGCTGAGATAAAGTTTCACAAATTGATACGTTTCATTTTCATCCCACCTCATAATGACGATTATACATGTCTGGTAATTCAGTATTTGTATTGTTTACTATTATTTGGAGATATTAAGATTGTCACAACAAACCCAAATCGCATACAAAAATGAGAATGACATTGACAGACATGTGACACTGATACTTGACAGTTATGATCACAAAGGATGAATCGTTGATAAATGATACGAAACGTTAATTTCCTTTTATCAACTAGCAGATATGGCGATGAAAAAAAACGAACAATGACTCCAAGTAACCTTACGTTGAATTTAACTGATTAAATGGAAATCGATTAACGGTTCATTCAACGGCTCATTCCTAGTATGTTTAAAAATAAGAACAGTTGCAACACCGCGATTTCGACTAAAAAGAGAACCGAAATGGGAAATTAGTTTTGTTTTGCTTAAATTCACGCACCGAAAATTGTTCCCTATAAATTACTGCCAGGTTATTTTTTTCTGCAAATGGCATAGATTGAGATTCAACTAACAAACTAGGTTACGTATCACGAAAAATGATTAGTTTGTTAATTCATTATAGTTAAGTTTGATTTCGGTTTTGAAATAACAAATTTAGTTTTAGTTTAATGAAATGGACATAATACCTATATCTAGAATATTTATTAAATTATATAAACGATTACAGTCATTGGTTTTGCTCACTTGAATAACATTTTATACAGAAAAGTTTTTTATTTTTTCTAAATACTTTAAATATTTACAAAATTCAGTATTTATCAATCAATATCATTTTATGCATAACAATTTTATGTGTCATTAGACAGCTCTGAAATTCTAGCGTTGCTGACAAGGTTATTAATTTGTAACTGAAGTTGCAGGGCCTTATGTAAATCCATACTTCTAAGTTGGGAGGCAATGTATTTACCGTAAATGTCAAACTCATCTTCTATTGCGACCATTTCTGTTGTTGAATCAGTAGAATAATCCTGTTCAGAGGATTGTCGCTTCGTTTTCTTCTTTTTAGCTTTATTAAATGATTGAGAGGAATAAACAGCTTCTTTCTTTACATGCAATGAAACTTCAGGTTTCATTGAATCATACTCGGTGTCAGTTGATGGATTTAGTGGATTTGTGTCAGATTCTTCTGTATTATCATTTGGTAGATCTTGGTCGACCCATATCTGACATGATGAGTCCACTTCTGAAGTCTGAAATAACATTAGTAATCTTTAGTAGCAGGGCTCTTAGGTTTCTGAATCTATTTAAGCAAATTGATACAGATGGAATGATAAAATAATTCAGTTACTTACAGTATTATACGCCGTATGCCGATTTGTAGGAATATTTTTCATGTATTGATCCATCTCGTGAAACCAAATCAAGGAAGGTTCGTATATACAGTCTGGAGTCGAAGACTGGATTATCTTGTGAACCTGTTGCAGGTATGTCGTCCTCAAGTTTTTTATTTTAATTTTTATTTCAGGAATACTCAAACTTTTCAAGGTAGAAAGTTGGAATTCGGACGCAATATCTGCATAAGCTTTATCTCTTTGGTATTTTACCTTATAATCTGGATGCGATGGATTCCATAAGCATTCGTGTTTTAAATAGATCTTTACAAATTCCAATGTAACGGCTTCGTTCCATCGCATCTTATATTATTTTTTCCCTTAAATAAGACACAACAATCACACTTTTCATTTACCATTTATTGATTTTGACTTTGACGTTGACTTTACACATTTGACGTACGACAACAATTGACGTTTGACTTAGTTTTTTTTATGAACAGAGGCAGACAATTTATACGATCAATGTTATAAGTAACATCTTTACCTTTTCTTCGCAAATTCTGTTATGAAACAAAATATCGAGAAATTAATTCCTCGTAGTTTAGTATTTACACGTTTGGTCACGTTCAATAGTAGGTAGAGAACGACTTTTACTTAGTGTAATACACAGGGGTCGGGCTGTGGATACCTTTTATCCGCGTGACGATCTCCTCTGATGTTTAATGAGTGTCAGTCATGTCATGTGGTCCACACTGCCAGTTATGATTCGGGTAATTTACTTTATACAATAAAAACACCGTCAAATTTTAAATCTAATCAGGAAAATTGATGAAATCAAAATAATTTGAGTATTTTATTACATTGCTGTCATTACAAGTCGAAATGACGAACGGAAAACTGTCGAAGTTATGGCGAGTTTATTTGATTATAATATTTTTTACTCTTTGTAAAGTGGAAAAAGTAAGTTTATAAAAAGAACAAACAGTCAAACAGACAGAGAGTGAGAGAGAGAGAGAGAGAGAAATAAAGTCGGACAGAAAGGGACCTCATGAACTTGGTTCACCAAGAGGGAGCTGGTGGACCACTAAGGAGCACCTTTAATTTATGGCTGCTACTACACAATGTTTTATTGCAGATCAAGTATATAAGCTTGGAGCGTCCGGTGGTTTTGTTTTATAACAAAAAATATATCACTTTTTTTAACGCTTCGGCTCGTCGCTACAGTCGTGACGACCCCAAGTATTACATCAGCGGCCATGGAGACTCCTTGGTACCTTTGGATAACAGGATTTTAGTAAGCTTGTGACTTCAACTATAGTGTCCTTTCTGCTAAGTATTCTTTTTTACCTTAAGGAAATGTTAAAGATGATGACGGATTATGGTAATTCGATTGCTTAGTCAATTTTTACTAATGTTATCCTCTATTGTGGTGCTGACGTGTGCTCTGTTGCAAGCTGGACATCTACTTCTACAAGTCCTGGGGCAGCTCGTACAAGCGGACCTTCTTCGAGCTGCACTACAGGCTTTGCGAATTGATCAACAAAGACACCTTCCTCGGCAGTTCCATAAAGAAAGGGAGTTTTAAGAAATCTTGTCCGATACCCGCTGTATGTTTATATGGAAATACTATCATAATTACTTCAAGTTATCATCATAATCGTCCTCATCCTACTCTACGTGAGGTTGGCACCAGGATTTCGGCCACAACATATATATCATTTGCCTTCTCAGTGGTCACACCGTACATCAATATTGACATGACAATTTTAGTGGATTTTGAAATGTATCAATGAGGATTCAATAGATTTGTTGCTTTTATATTTGTAATGTTGATATTGTAGGGCCCATACCACGTGGAGAATGTGACTATCCCCATAGAGAATGTGCCCGACTCCCTGCCGCTGAAGAAGGGCAGGATCTGGGTGAATATAACCTACGTAACCGGGGACGACATGGGAAGCGGCTACATCGATATTGAGATCAAAGAGAAGCACGTTCCAGGCAGAAAATAAAACCAGACGCAAGAAAAATCTTCTATTTTGATTGATTAACAGGGTTACGTTCATTACATTGTCAGATATGAATGTTGAGTCGAGTTTTATTTTTTAATATTACCCTGATATTTATGAAACGAATTTCAAAAACGTAAGGAACGTATTGCTTACACTATGGCATGAAATTGTTGGCTACGTTCGACGACATCTCGTGGGGACGTCCGGAATCAGAAGTATTTCTGATGAGTAAATCATGACATCTTAGCTTTTTTTTTTAATGCAACAAAAACAAGGAACTCTGAAGTTTAAACAGAAATAACTTTTACAATGTACAAAGTTACCAACTTTTCTGGATTCGCGTTTGTCTACTTCATTTAGATTTTGACGTGCCTTAGATTGTGAGCGGCGCCAACAAAGTGAAGGGTTTCGTTGTTCTCAATCGTTTCAGCATTCGCTCTGAAGTTTTAAAAGTTACGGAAAGTAAATTTGTTAAAATTATACATTACGTATTGGATGAAATCGAAGCCTTTCTGACTCACCGCCTTCACTTGTTCACGTTAAATGTGTCAGTTGACTAACGTATATTTTATGATAGTTCTTAAACTGTAGCTGTTATTTGTCTCCAATCGTTGGCATTCCAACTGATGTCCTAAAACTTCGTTTTATTTTAAACAAGAGATCAACCTGTCCTTTTCCCTTCCATAAATCTCTGTCAGCCGTCAGATCTGAACACTTCTTATGCATATCCTCTTTCACATAATACATCCGCACCTTCTTCGTTCTTTCTCTACCTTTATAGCCATCTAAATTCAATCTCATCTCCTTCTTGTTTATGTGCTCATCGTCTCTCCCCAGAACAAGTGCGTACCACGCTAACCTTTTGCTTTTCAATTGTTCTATCGCTTTGGCGCTACTTTCGAACTTCCTCTAATATACTCATTTTATTTAAACAAGAGATAATTACTAAAATTCAGATTGTAGTCGATTCCCGAGTCCGGTAAGCGTCATTTCAAATATTTTCCCCTGTATAGTAATTTCAACTTTAATGATCTTTTCCAAAAGATTAGTTGAGTAATTTACCAAACAATTGTAGCTACGATTACAAAAGCAAATAATGTGATCGTTTAGTCTGATTGTTATCATTATTATTTTATTACATTCTTGTCTCTTGTAGTGCACGTCGATATGTCGGTCAGGCACGTGTCCACATTGTGTCTGCTTTTTCAGCTTTTTAATGTTATTTATATCTGCAAGATGGAGACGGTATGTTAACAGTCTTCCGACGAGTTACTTCTTTTGTCACGCCTGTGTGACCACGGTGTTGTTACCCCTACTATTCTCTGAGTTAGACAAGTGTGGTGATTATAAATTCTCGGTTTCGGATTAGGTTAATGCTATTAAAATAAGGATGTATAGGTGCTCTTTCCTACAAAAGTGATTGACTTAAAATTCGCACGTATTCTTGTACTATTCAATTTTTATAATGTTCGTCAGAAACAGGATTCTTACAACAATCAGCCATCATTAAATTAGTAAAAACCACGAAAGTTTAAGGTTACATATTGAATTTTTGTACACGAGCATCATTTCAGATTAGGTACATGAGCTTGGAGCGTCCAGTTGTAGTGGGCTACAACAGGGAGTACATTCCGTTCTACAACATCACGTCGCGCCGCCACAGCCGCGACGACCCCAAATATTACATCAGTATTCATACAAAAACCTTAATACCTCTCGACAACAAAATTTTTGTAAGTTAAATTGACAAATATTTTTTACTAATACTTTAAAATTAAAGTTTTAAATGGATCGACGGATGTTGTCAACTTGTTTCCGAACGACTGAACTGATCTGGCTCAAATGTGTGTTGTCTCAACATTAGTGTAGTGCCATATTCGTGGTACTAACGCACGCTCCGTTGCAAGTTCAATATCTACTTCTACAAGTCCTGGGGCAACACGCACGAGCGGACCTTCTTCGAGCTGCACTATGGGCTGTGCGATTTCCTCAACAAGAACGCCTTCCTCGGGAAGTTCCTGAAGAGAGGCAGCCTTATGGGGACTTGTCCTTTTCCCGCTGTATGTATATTGTAACATTATGATTTTCCAAAACACAGTTTGAAATTCGAATCCGAACCCAAATTTTGTACATATGATACCCTTTTCAATACTTTCGGTATGTAACTAAAATTTTACAAAATTATTGTGTTTATGTATTATAAAATGCTGTAGTATTACAGGGCGATTTTCATATGGAAAACTGCACCGTACGTGCTGATGATGTTCCTGCTGCGCTGCCGTTTACGAAGGGCAGAATATATCTGAATGTGACTTACGCGTCGGGGAAAAACCTGGGCACCGGCTACATGGACATTGAGATGAAACAGAAGCAAATAAGAAAGCAAAGTTAAGGATTTACGATTACATTTTTATCTTCCATTTCATCATCAGCCCTCGTCTGCTCACTGCTGGACATAGGCCTTGCCCAATGCCTTCCACGGTATAATCCGTTTTAGTAGAGAGTTTAGAAAATACAAATTGTAATGTAAATATTGTTTGTGTTTTTTTTAAACAATAGAACTATGCTGAATTAAATCGAGCGTTCGATGTGCGTTTATGATGTTGAACGGGGAAATTTCACGGATTTTTAGTTAATAGCTAGTTGCTAATCCACTTTTTTCTCTACTGTTCAATTCGTGTTGTTTATGATAATGTATTATGCTGTTTATTTATTCATTATTTAGACAAGCCAACAGCATAGATATAAAAAAAACTAATACAAAAATTTATGAGAAGAAAAGAATTTTTCTTTCAATTTTTCTTCTTATTATAGCTATAACATACACACTGTAAAAAATTCGTTGTCCAGGTGACAGGCGACTAGTGACAGGTCAGTATACGACGCAGAGCAAACCTATCGCGCTGTCATTTACACATCGCTTTTTATTTTTCATTTTACGTGTCATTAGATTATGCCATACGTTATATGAATAATGGCTCGATGTTGACATCGAGAACAAACAAGCTAATATTCAATATAGAATAGAAAATGGTTCCGTTTGCACTGACAATGTATTTGCGCACCTCCGGAATATAATATCAAAATCTATTATTCCATTTATGTTGAGTAAGTCGCGAGTATCACTCAAGTGTGCCATGTCGAGCAAAAATGTGAAGCGTTCAGTAAATACCCGCCGGTGCTCGAGTTAGGTGTCATTGGAAGTCTTAATAACGTCGGAGATTCGCCTTGAAATTACTCAAAAGCTCTTCGTCTCCGGAAACAGATGGAATTTGGATAATTTGGATATACGAGGGGATGCGGGGCGGGGCGGGGAGCGGGGCGCGGAGCGGGGCCGCGCTGTCTGCGC
>JAODUI010000007.1:7168972-7184361 GCA_027563995.1 Papilio gigon | reverse complement strand
TATGAATAAAGAATTAGTCTTCCTTCTTCTGTATCTAAACCAATATTCAACTTTGCCATATTCTTTTTCTTAAACATTATTAATAAATTTTTCCCAAATATTTTTATTTATATCAGAGAAAAATTTCGAAGAACAAGGTCAGTGTTAATAAATCTCGTTAACCAAGGATCACAAAACATGTTTCTATGTAAACGTACTTATTAAATTACCCACGACGAAAGTTTTCACATTTTGACAAGATAACAATGTTGACTGATGAAATAATTGCTTCTCAATGTTTGTCGTTGTTAATATTTGTTTTGTTACATTTTTTCGACTTTTATCGCTATTTCCATTGTTTTTTTTTTTCTTGTCCTTACATACATTATTTACATTTGAATATTTAGCTTTAAATTTTTTATCATCTTTAACATCGTTGATAACCTTGGTAAGGGTTGTTCTTTTAACACAAATTCAGTTAAGATTATTGTGTTGTTTTGTTATTTCTTCTAACATTTGAAATCTAGCTTTAAAGTTTGTAACAGCTTTTTATGTATGTTTTCCTAGTATCCAAAATGACAGTTTAATGTCATGATAAAAATCGCGGAGCATGGCAGCATGAGAGATAGTGGTACTACCGATCGTTTTAGTACTACTAAAATCCTCCCAAGTATAGTTTTAGATTCCTTATTTATAGTTATTTTACTTTCTAGTTCAAATCAACAAAAATATTAGTTTTATCCGTATTTTGTTAAATTTATGAAGAAATCGAAAAGAATTGATTTTAACTAACGCCATCAACGTTATTCTCATCGTTTTTATCTCCGACAGTCGCAAGCCTAATGCCAGCAATGGACTTATCAGTGGCGGCGCGCCTGACGCCGAGTCCTCGCGACCTCAGCCCGGCCCTGGCCATCGCTATACCGATGATGAAGTCTGTCAACATCGTACCAGCCCAGTGCTTCGATAATATGGCCTTTCATAATGAGAAATCCGATGACCAACATAACACCAATAGCAAAACGACTAGCAGACAAGAATCAACCGAAAGCAATAGTACAATTAAAGCAAAAAATTATAAAAACGAACTGTTCAGAGAAAATGCTGTTGATAAAATAGACGCTAGAACACCTCTTTTGAGAGATCATAAGATCGAATCACTGGACGAGACGAAACTGAGAGACAATAAAGTTGAAAAAAGGAAATCATCCGCATCGACATAATGTACAGGAATCACACATTAGTATAACAATGTACGCGATCGCTTGTTCAAAAAGAGACCAAATATTTTAATAAATCTCGATATTTAATGCTAAGAATTATTTGTATCGATTGGAAAGCACCGAAACATTTTTCGAACGTTTATTAATATTGTATAACCTAATTAAATTATCAATGTAAAATATTAAGGGCCATATTTGATATATTAATAATTATAAAATGAACAATGCATTACTTAAGTTTCTATTCATATTTACGTTGCTAATATCATCGCAATTGTTCAAAAAATGCATCAAATAACATCAACATAACCGCATTTCCAGTAATACAATAAAATTCACACACACCTAGCTAGATAATTTCTTTTTAAAAATGTGTTCAAAGCGTCATAGTCACTTTCTGTTCCTTTTTCATTCATGTTTTTTAGCCAGTCTAAATATCTAATGGATTAAACTGCACTGCAGATGTTAGGCTTTTATAATATACGTGCATTCGTGAGTTCCAACGTAGAATAATCTGCTAATTTTCTAAACCATCGAAAAAGAAATAAAACCAATTGGATATTCCCGTTCACTGTTCCAAGGATTGTAGACAATATTTTCCTGAAATTAGTTCGTGATTTTCAGGAAAATGACATAATTAGAAAAGTGTATATGGCACAGTAGAATTTGTTACACATATCTTATTTCATATTATGATAATAATTAATTATAATATAATGTAATGTAAAAACCAAAAGGTCTCAAAGCGTAAGTGATACCGTCTACTCCAGTAGTTGATCATGTGGACAATTTTTTATAGCTACACTTTTTAGGGCATATGGTTGTCTCCGTCTCTTCAAAGGGGAATAAAAGAGATGACAATATGTTTCATAACAAGTGCTTCGACCGTAGTGACCCAGCATCAAACTCTATCCCTTTCTACATTTTAATCTTCACTTCGTAAAACTTAGTGATCTTTAGCAATTATTCGTCAACACATATATGTCCCCGCCGAGGTGATCAGAACCTACCCAAGATCGTTTCCAACCTTATCTTGGGTAAGATCTGAACCTATCGGTGAAAAGCGACGTAGTCAACCACGCTGGCCAACGTGAACTAGTCCAATGCGGTTTGACTTCACATAATCTTTGAAGTTCTTCTTCGGCATGTGCAGGTTGCGTCAAGATGTCCCCTTCACATTAAGAACGTCAGTGAATCGATATTCTTCATCAGTCATTTTAATTATTTGTAGACGATTAATATCGTTATTGTATTCCTCATTCCTGATATTAAATAACCAACGTAAGTCACATGTAAATATACATAAATATGTTATAGTGTTAAATCTTTTATAATTCAAATAACATCTCTAGAAACATATCATCCGCACTTTCTCTCATTCTTGGTGTCGTATTTATTGTTACACGATGTATAAATAATATAATTTAGACATATAAGAGTAGATAGCGTTAACAAAATTGTGTTTTAAATATCAAAGCTCGTGAGTAGTTTAACAGACTTAAAATGTCCAAGTAAATATAATTTTTCATAATTTAGTACAATTAAGTTTTAGACATAGTTAGATCGAACGCAAAATGATGGACATGAATTTTAAAGGCACAAAATATTTTATGTTCGTTATTCAAGCAAGCATTGAGCATAAATAATTTGTTTTATAAAGTTATGTTTTTTTACCCAACTTAGTTCCGTGAATGAAATGCATTGTGTCTTAAAGTTACTTCCTTCAGCAAAATTTGTACTGTTAAAAATTTATTTAAACAAAATGTCTAAATTAAACGGGACCCTTGATGTTTTATTAGTAAAATATTTACTGTTAATTTAACAAAAAACATGATTTATTAAGTTGATAATTGGATACTTAAATAAACAACGCATGAAATGCAATGGATAAGTCGAATTCAACGAAAATGGAAAATTATGTTAAAACACTTTACAGGACTTGTTATTTATTGTCTCTGTATTGTTGTTAACTGTTTTTAATTTGATGACACAACCAGTCTGTTTTTAAAAGGTTAAAGGTAAAATCTGTTTGATAGTACAGTTATAATTTCTCATTTCCATTGAATTCGATTCTAACATCATTAATAAAGCACATAGTTTTGGTTATATGAATTTTATGTATATAATTTAATTATATAACTGCTTATAAATTGTATAACGAAACAACGTACCAATTAGACGATACGTAATTATAAACGCATTGCTTGATGCTTCAATGTTTCTGTCATATTTTTCTATAAAAACATCGTCACTGTTCAAAGCTGTTTTTGCGGACCACGTACAACGGAAATATTTGCTTAACAATGAACCATTTAATGTATTTCTTTACGTATAACGTGGTAAACAGTTCGGCAATATCAATTCGCCAAAATAGCGAAGTACTAACAGTACCCACGTACCTTTAATCGACAGGGAAATGGACGCACTGAAAGAATACATCTCCCCTACCTAGCTAAATCTTCATCTTCCCTTATTCATATTCTGAGAAAAGTATGGGAAGAGGAAGACGATTTATTTGGCGAGCTAATAAATGAAACTTGTGGTTTATATTTATTTTAGATGGGGAGTTCATTGTACTTGTATGTTATATATTTTATTGTTAAAAATAAACAAGTGAGATGTTACTCCGTACGAGACACTGCATTATTCGTTTATGTTTCTAATGTTCTGCGCATATCAGTATCTTAAAATGTTATGTTGAACTTTATTTGTGTTGATATTTTCTGTTTTTTTTCATTCTACATACGTTGGTATATTTTTTCGTTTGCACTTCAAAACTTTATGTATCTATCACAAGGCAGTGTCTTGGAGCGCGTCGTCTTGAAAAATATATGATAAGGCTTACAGTGAATGAACAGGGCTTGTATCTTATTGTATAGCATTCTATTTAAAATATACAATATATTATACAATTTTGAACAATATGAAAAAAAAAAACAAAATTATTTGAAATATTGTTCATTAAACATGCAAAAGTAAAATTGTGTTTTTATTCCACATCCCCGACAGTAATTACTATAATGTAAACTGTAATAAAACTTCTACATATACGCACTCAGAGTCAACAATTAGTCACTTAGGAAGCTCCTTAGTGTGGATCTGTGATAACGACGCTGAGAAAGGTAGCCTATAAAATCTAGGTAATATTTTATTTTTTGATTCGACGTCTTCAAAAAGTTCCAGATGAAACCTAGATCTGCAAATAGACCAGTCAACTTGTTACCGCTAAAGTTTCAGAAAGCTGTCTACTTCAATTTCCTCGGATATAGACATTCTAACTTATTTAACTGAGGCGAGCTGTTCTCTGCGCAGATGTATGCATTAAGTTACGCCCTGACTTATTTAATTATAATGTTCAAATTGTTTGCCAAGTTACTTCAAATTGTTTGCCAAATGTGTTGTGACTTGACGTCACGCAGCCATCGAAGTACTGTTCAAGGTTTAACACGCGTTTTACTTATTTGAGATGGACAGAAAGCTATTTTTCATTTGTTAGTCCATAACTACATTTTTCACTTTAAATTAGTCATAATTAGCCACATTCGTATTTAAAAGTGTCCAGAACAATTACTGCACCTCAGGTAATACATTTCTTCCATTGTCTACAGAAATAATTTATTAATATGAAATATTGGTAATCGATCTTCTTATTGCATTGTAACAAAAAAAGAATAAAATTGACTAAAACGAGGTATTTGTTTCGACGAACATTAACCGAAATATTTTCAAGCAGAAGACAAGCACTCTTTCCATATTTTATACTGATGGAGATTGAAGTCCAATGTTATTCAATTTTTATGTAACAGAATTCATCTGCCGAAACCACTTTGGCGTTACAAGATTCACTTATAGTATGAATAGGAAAGTGAACCGCATTTTTATTTATCGATGTAAAATAAAAATCCATTAAAATTTACGATTTTTAAATAATCTTCACTTGGCTCATAGTGCCGGTTTTATTGTTACCGGGTACGGACTGATCGTATGGTCAAGAGTTCGAATCCGTCATAGCTAGTATAAGTGCCCTGTCTACTTAGGCACTTTAATAGCTCTGCTCTGTAACTAACTAGCTAGTCTAGTCTAGTCGTCAGGAACAACATTTCTGTTCGCTCCATTGCCTGTTATTTTTAACATTTTTGTCTAATTTTGCTTGGTTTCGTAAAATTATCCCTTACGCGTTTTTTTTTTCGGCGGCCGCGTGCAGTTCAATTTGTTAGGGGCCGGCGCTGAGCCTGCACGCGCTCAGCCGTAAATAATGCCCTTTGTTGAGCCCTTTTTTGTGTCGTTTTACGCAATTTGAATACTCATTTATTATTTTATGTGGCTTATGATCTATTTTTATTTAGTTTGCTTAAGTTTTTTGTTTTAAACCAGCGAAGCTATTTATAACAGATCACCAGCGTTTAGATATATAATATCAAAACGAATCCAGTATCAAGTCCAGTAATAGCTGAAGCGAAAATATTGTACCCTATTTTAAGGAAATAACAAGAAAACTTATGGCGAAAAGAAATAACCAAGGACATATTTAAACAAAACAAATGTCGTCGCCACCACGACGATTACTTCTGAAGTAGTGAAGCCATGTTCTCCATCTCTTCCTCTCCCTGCTTACCTTCCAGTATTCACTTCGCTTCCGATTCATCTTCACGTTAAACCTTATTAAATAGCTTAAAAGATTCACCGACTGTCCCATAAAATCATACACGCGTACTGTGTACTTATTTGTGGTTCACATGAAGGCTTTATGAAAATGTTAACATAATGAAAGGAACCCTCGTCACTGCCGTCACCGGACTTACTCTAAAATGATTTTAATGAACGTAACTCTATATCATTTACTCTTCGTTAATATATTCTTGTCTTTGACATATTACATTTTGTAATCAGAATAAAAATGTCTGATCTAAACTGAAAAATGGATTAATCTCACTAAAATTTTAAACGTGAAAAATTCGATGGATAACATACGTGTCTAACTCATATGTGCTAATTGGAGTCAGTTATATCACTGGCAGTAATTAAGCACCAGTAAACACGAGATGTTCCGTCAAAGCCTTTAAAAAAAATGAATACGTTAAAGAACACTTCTCATTAAAGGTCTAAAAATAAAGCAGATAGGGTACTCGTCGACTTGACACACTTTTGAACGCGGATTGTGAAGAAATTTTACATAGAATAATAATTATATACATTGTCCCATTTATAATACAACAAAAATGTATTGCAGAGATAATCTTGAAATACGAAGCATTTTTTCAAATACTTTAAGTTTTACAAGATATTGTTCATGATTTTAAAACATATGGAAATTTAAATAACGTGTTTTAAACATCAAGGTGCATGAACGCCTTGGTACTTAATATGTCGCACGTGAGGTTCTAGCAAAATGTAAATATATACATTGGTAGTGTCAGTAAGATGACACATTTGGAGTAAATTATGTTTATTGATTGAAACAACTATACAGAAGACGCATAAAAAATATGCAGAAGTGAACACGAAAAATCTAAAAAATAAACAAAATGTAGGGATAGTACTAACTGTTTGAATAAAAAAAGACTTATTTGATAGCCTGTGTTATACAGACTATATTCTAATCTATGCCCAATTTCATCAAGGTGACTTTAGTTGTTTTTTTTTTGTGAAATCTAAACTAACGCTTCACCACGATCTCACCCGATGCCAGGTGATGAGGTGGTCGAAATATTGTACGTGCTAGTTTAGTAAGTGCCTATTCACTCTTCACTTGAAGGCCCCCAACTCGTACTTGGACGGAAACACTGACGCCGGCAACTTATTCCACTCCTTCGCGGTGCACACAATGAACGAACATTCAAATCGTTTCGTTCGAGCGCGCGGCACGTCTACTGTGAAGAGGTGAAGGCCGGCAGTGTGTCTAAATGTCCGATAGTAGAATGGGGTGGTGGAATTCACTCGTGTAATTCTTGTGCACACTGTTTCGAGCTACTTAACTACTGATATCCATCCATCCAAACGTTAGTAAGATATGTATTTAGTACGCCTGACAAAAAATAAAAGCAATCCTGCAACTACAACAACAATAAAATGTTATTAAAATCAGAAACAAACAGTTTTGAATAACGAATTTTTACCGAGTTTGAGTTCCGATAAAAAAGTTAACAATTCAGATTGTATCGGTTATTGTTCGGTAATTTGCGAACATTCTGAATCGCTCTCCGGCCAGTACTTGATCTCGAGTGTAGTCAAGTGTACAACAGTGGCCATTGTTTTGCCGGAAGTTGTTGATTGCCAGAAAAAGTTGTCAGTTACTTGTTGCACTGCTTCTACAGACTACAGCACGTTCATGTTTAATAATTGTTAAGAATAAATCTTACTAAAAAAGGACTGCACCGAAACTGTGAACAAAACTAAGAACCGTATAGTGTTTATTTATTTGCAAAGGTATGGCAACAAATAAATTCTCAATACACTACACGACAATGTAAAAAAAAACCACATGGCTTGTCTAATTCATACACACAACATGCATTATAAAACAATAGAAAACAAAAAATCAGAAAAAAAAGAACCAAGTAAGAACAGTTAAAAAATTAAGTGACAGCACGAACAAACTTATTAAGTGTTTTTTAAGTGAGAATTAAAATGTATCCACCACAAGTATAGTTGGAATGTTCAGTTCAGCTGAGGGTATTTGAGGCTTTATTAGTATAACGAGTTTACATTATACGTAGCAAAGACAACAAGGGCCGCAGCTAACTTTAATTAAGAGTAACACTGTGGCGCTCGCATTTCACTGTCACCTATAAATAAAGACTGCAACACACGTTAGGTGTTAGTGATATATCACTGCCACTCCCTGACCGCTACTGGAATACCGATTTTGTTAGGAGTAAGAAACTTGTGTAATCAGAGCAACAGATTACTGAATCACAATGTTGAAAGAAGTTGTCTTGGCAGAAAGAATGGAAGAACATGTTTAATACGACTCAAAACTATTTTTTTTTTAATAAAATTTTACCAGACTGTTGTCGCTGGATCGTTAGTCTGTATCCTAAACCATTACACATATTATACCTGGTAACCCAATTATAATATATTTGTATTGTGGATAGATTATTGAATGGATGTAGAAAAAACATGGAAGTGTTAGGTTCTCGTAGTTCTAGTATGTTAGCATCAATTCGAATATAACTGCACTCGTTAAGTATGGTAGTTTTTCTTTTGAAAGCGCCCGAGGCGGTCCGGGAACGAATTTATTTTTTCTCATTTCCCATGGCCGGCCGGCGTGGAGCTCCACTTTTATATCACGTACAAGTTTGTATTTCACGCCGTCCCATTTATGAAATGCATAATATATACAGATGACACTTTTTAAAAGCAACTTCTGGTGAAAGATGAATGAAATTCATAACGTATGCACGAGAGACGAAATTAAAACGTATTTTGATACGGTTGTGTATGTATGCGCATTAGGTACACGCGTATAGGACCGGCTGCTGCGCCTGCCGTTATTAGGACGCTAATGTCAATAAGCTAGCTCTCGTATCATTACTCCCCACACTCAAAACATACAAATACCAGGAAAGAAATGAAGATTTCGAAAAGATGATAAATTCAAATGTTCACACAATGCTTGTCCTAAGTTAATTTTTAATTGTTCCAAGCTACAATACTGTTTCACTTCAAATGTTCACGTTCAAAATACTAACTCTATGTTTCCAACTTGGGCCACCGAGTCAGGTTGGCCGAGTGGTCTAAGGCGCCAGATTTAAGCTCTGGTTCCCAGTTGGGAGCGTGGGTTCGAACCCCACACCTGACAGACATTTTTTATATAATAATAAATGTGATAATATTTTTTTCATTTACCTAAGTGTAAACTGATATCCTAGTAAAATGCCGACACACGCAAAGTTTACTGGGCCCGTCCGCCGTCCGCCCGGTCCTCCGCATGTATCCAACAAGTTCCCGCCGCCTGCATTAAGTCGCCAGCACAAAACAAGTGAAGTTTGCATAAAAAAGATTTTTTGTTTGTCTCCTCCTCGGTGATTTAGTTACATTTTCCAAGCTCAATTCATCTCTATATATCGGTACTTTAACTTGATACAAGAGTGTCGAATATTTGTGACAGAAATTCGCGGCGTCGAGCTGTGTCGTCCATTAGTGCACTGCAGCGTATTGGCAGCGCCCGGCGCGCGCCGAGTCGACCGACGGCTAAACGCATTTCGACTGTTCCAATTACAGATTTGTTACGTGGAGATTGCTGACACATTTGCGATATATATATATATATATACTGTGGAGCTTATTGATGATATATTTAATTATCTGTTCTATTTTTCTATACCATTGTATAGAATGAAAACAATTAACCATGAACATTTTTCTTGGCCAGTATCATCGGTAACTTAAATATTATATGAAGTTTTGAGAAGCATCATTAGGTTGAAAACATATGATTAATCTCATGTTAGTCGCAGACGAAGACAATAGCTTTAACGTTTGTACATTAAAGACAAGCTTAATACCTGGCTCGCAGCTTTACAAATGGCTCGGCAGCGCGGCCCGGCGCGTCGCGAGATGAACCGACATAAGCCGCTCAAAGCCGATTACGGCGAGCCAACTTCATAACGACTCCTGTAAAATGCGGACAGCACGACAAGAAAAATAAAAGCATTAAACGAATATTATACTTCTTTTTTGGGACCATTCCGACAATCGAGTTAAGGTTACAATAATTTCCGTTCCATAAATTTAGAAGAAAAACGAGCGTTTGTTTTGATGCTACATTGAAGACATCGTAAGAACAATCGTAAGGCTGGCTATGTTCATACATGTGTAAATAATCTATACTGACTGTTATAGTGACGTAACATTAAAATTAGATCAAAGATGAAGTAAACACGAGAGCGACATTGGCGACGCGCAATCTGCGCTCGCCGAGACTCGAGATATCGCGCTGTTTGTCGAGCGCCGCGCCTCGAGCGCGATCGCAGAGATAGACCACGCGCCGTCTGCGGCTTTATTAACTGCTTCGGACACAACGTCTGCGGACTGAGAAATGTATGGAGAGGATTTATATTATCATTAGAATCGTAAGGAAGCCGAACTGAAGGGGATGTTGCGTGAATATGTTCTATCTCCGCTGGACTTTGTGTATCTCATTGCCTCAGAGCGTAACAATACCAACGCAGGAAAAACAAGAACTGTAAAAAGCATGTGCAGTTTAATAATATCGTCAGTAGACTGAGGCGACATAGACAAGAAGTGAGGTTGGATCCAGGAATATCGAGAGTTGAAAAGATTATAATTTATCTTTGTTATTGATATAAACTAGTTGAACTGTGCTTTAAGCTGAATTCAACTAGTTTTACTGAACACAGGGCACTAAATGGTGCCCGTTATGCCCACTTCAAGTCAGTCATTCGTCGCTTTACATGAAGCCTAGTGACCGTAAGCCGGCGACGTCAGCGACATCAAACGACACGACTCGACGACTTCGAATGCCAAGCGACGTTCATTGTGCATCCGGCTTTCTAGAATGTTCTACATTTCAAAAAACATCTTCTTTTTCTAACTGCTCTACAGCATGTTCTCGAAACAATTTCAAATGTTGTTCACTAAAATTGTTAACTGACAAGCCTCTGCTCGCGACTACATCAGCGTGTAAAAACATTGCCTATGTTACTCCCGCCTACAGATGTCTTTCAGTAAAAGTTCTGCCAAAATCAGCCCATTTGTTTCGGAGATCTCCCGGATCAAGTTGCGGACGAATAGAATGAATTAAAAAACTGGAGTTTCGTGACTTTTTTTAAAGACTCAGATTTATGAACTATTGTTATTAGCGTGTGTGTGCAGTCTACAAGGTGTTGTTTATATTTAAGCCTGTAAGATTTTTCGTGTAAAGAGTCGGATTGAGGGCACCAAGAAAGTATTAAAGTAAGATGGCGACTCCCGCCCAGCACGGCGGCCGGTAAATTCCGCAGTGGACAGGTTTAATTGGATTCCGCGCCCTGGGGGACACTTGTCCTCGGGAATTGCTCTCCGGTTAAAATATTGCCTCAATAGTGTTCTTGTCTCGTGAAGAGCGCGAAGGTTAAGAAAGCTATATTTTAACTAACGAACCACGCCACACGTCCTCACCGTGCTTGTTATGATGTCGTATCAGTTTTCTTCGTGATATTACAGCAAAACATTGTTGAATTAATTTTGTAAAAACGATTTTTTTACACAGATCACATATGGATGGAGTGTATCATACAAGTCTGACGTTTGTATCAAATAATTAAAGAAATTTTAAGTGCGAAGAATTCTGTAAAATGAGGTTTTTTCTTGATTCTCTTCACTTTCACTTCAACGCTAGTTATTAGACGTTTCAAATTCATCGGGGCAATGTTACTAATGTTATTTAATGCTCTTTAAAATGTGACAAATTGAAAAGAAATAGGTACCACTCCCTGAGGTGATATCTTGAGAGCGTGTATTCATTGCCAAGTGTGACAGCGGGTTGTGTTCACTACAACAGCCGAGTTAAATGAATGTCGCCATCGCACTGAATAAAACATACCGCACGCGGCACGAACAGTTAAAGTTAACGAGGTGTTATAATGAAGATTTAACCGCTCGTTACGGGACGCCTTTACTTTTTATTGTTATACCCGTCTCGCGCTGTCTCCTCTGTTTACATTTGTAACTTGGTAATTGAGAATGTAATAGATAATCTTCAGTAGTTTTAATCGGTTAGTCGAAGTTATATTCGACATATTCTGGAGTTTTATGTTTTCCGCACATATTTATGTGTGTGGGTTTGTTTATGTCAATTCTATTTTGACAAAGGATTGAACTAATTTTGGCGAGTGAGGTGTCATAGATGTGCAGCTGACTGCATGTAACATGCAATGGACAACAAATATTTTGTGATCAGAACTTACAGACTTAAATAACATAAAAAGTGCCATTAATTCGGTTCACGTCAGCTAATTGAAAGGGCAGCTAATTGCGCGCGGTTGGGCTCGGCTCTGTGGCGAGACCGCGCTCGCGCAATGGACCGTGTAATTGTTCTTTGCGGACAGGGGACTGCATTTTCGGTATACTTGCATATAACGGCTACCCTATATTGTATAGATTCTCATATTTTGATACCGATTAACTTTGTCTTTGGGCACTTGTGCAGTTTCAAATCCCTTAGAAGTTCGAACTGGCTTGCTGGCTTGAGGGAGCGGTTAGTGCAGGGAGTCGCCTCCTAGTCGCAAAGTGGATGTAAAACATCAGCGTTCATCAGCCCAGAGTCTCTTTGGTCGAGTGAGCGATTATATAACCATGGTTGATTACAATCATGCTTCCAACAGTGAAAGATTTTGAAGTCAGAATTACTTGTCCCTGTTACATCAAAGTGATTGAGTGAGATTAGTGTGGAGCAGATTGTATAGTGTCGTAGTCGGCAAGCAAGCAGCCAGTTCCGGTGCAGCAGCAGCCAGCTGCGGCGACATCAAAGCGCCCGGACTTAAAGTAAAGCAGATTAAATCGATTCCAGTTTGCAGTTTACTCTTTATCTGAATATTGTACATTTGTTGATGACACAACGCCTATTTAATAAAAATTAAAGACGTAAAATGGAATTGAGAAGGACCCTTAATGTAGGTTTAGTATGAACGACTCTGAGTGTGTTAGTTATTAACTTGAGCAGTCTTTTAGTGTATTTAAACATGGCAGTACATTAATATTTTTGAATGTCTGTTCGCATCATGCAAGATAACGTGCGTTAGTGAAGTTTTATTTCATTTTTTGTATTGATGTTAATGATATTTTCCCCTGAAATTAAGTTAACGAAGTGTTTCGACCCAGCCGATTGGTAGTGTATCACTTTAGTCGTCGATAAATTAATTTGTGTCGACGTGGCCGCACTAAAGTTTTGTCGCTTCGACAACTTAGCGTCCCTTTTTATAAATGTAACTAAAGAATCATTAATCAATAGCATGTAGGGCAGTGATAAATTATTTTTGATTATTTATTTACTCTTGTAGATGGCGTTACTGTCTACCTAAACTTAATATACCCATATAAAAACATAGTGGTTAAATGCGTGCTTAGTATTTAACAAATCTTGTAGTAATTATATTAACAGTAGTATTTTTAACCGTTTTAACAATTTTACTTCAGTCTAATACGGCTAGTAATAACTTGAAAAGATCTGTCGGCCATGACGGTCAAATGTATATTGCGGGGCGCGGCTGGGAAACGTGATTGCATCCGCTTCATAAAGACCACACATTTTCTAAATTTAACAAGATTACTTTCTTGATTCATCAAAAGGAACGACGTTGGCGATAAATAATACCATTTCCTATTTTTTTAAATTCGAATCTTTATTGTAATAAAATAAATTTATGCGTAAACTCTTTTCTTAATTCTAGCGGTTGTAGCTTTATAAAAACCGTTTTAAAGTCTTGTAATTTTATAAAATGTTTCAATCCAAAGTTTAATGATAGAATAAAGTAAACTTAATAGTTTAGTCTGCAGAATTAATGCTTTAACTTTCTATCTAGTCTCGTCCAGTTAGTAGTATTATTATGATCCAATCTTTTAAGAAGAAAAATCTCACACTTTCGTTGAATTTTATTTTCTTCCCGTTGAAAGAAGACATTTGAGGATGTTAATGAAGTTAATCGCCTGGGTCGATGTAGCTGACTATTGGTCTACTCATCTCTAAGTTGAGTTAAAGCCTCACAACGGGCATATGACCTGATTCTCTCAACGCGTTCTGGTTAAGCTATTTGTTACTGAATGGATTGTAATTTTTTAATGTACATATATTTCATTTGTCTAACGTTATTAATAAATAGAGTCAGAGGATATAACATTCAAAGTATCCGTGCGCGCGGTATGTTTGGCAAAACATTTAATATTCCCGCCATAACTCAGCCGCCATTAATCACTGTGAGGTAGTGTCGCCGAGTTGTAGGCGGCGGTGTCAAACACTAAAACAAACTTTGTTATTTCTTGTATCGAAAGTCACCTAAGTTTAGACACTAACGAATAGTTATCATACAAGATAATGTGTAATTTAGAATGCTATTAACAAACCATTACACGTATTAATGCGGGACTCGCGCCGGAACTGTAACTATAGCGTTTAGAACAAAATATTCATCTCTTGGCGCCTTAATTTTTTTTTTCTCATACAATTTATTTGCATATTGAAAATATCTCATGTCGTTCATATTAAATAAAGGACACATCAGTTTGGTTACAAAGTTATTTTTTTATCGTCAACCCTGCACCGGCGGAAGACATTTTGCCCGCCTAATGCGTCGGGCGCGTGTTCGATCCGGCACCTTCTGTTTAATATTATATTTTTTGTGTCCATACAAGATGTATCGTTGAGATAAAGCGATACTAATATCCATTTTATACGTGTTGTATCTATAGTCAATGTTCCTATAGTTATACAACCTATAGATGGTGCGTTGTACACAAGTTTAGCGTCTAATCGAGAATCGTTTTCCAAATGTAAAATTGTATTGAAATTAGATTAAAATTAAACTAGTTACTTACAGGTTGTTAAAATAAGTTGCTTAACTGTAACTTAGCAACGTTTTACAAGTAACATTTGAAGATTTAATTAAAATAAAGTTAGGCAACTCGGAGCAGGTAGAGTCCGAGGCGGGATTGCATTGCCAAGTTATCGAGCAACAAACAGCTCCTCGCAGTCAGCTTAGTATCGTTAAAGGCTAAACTTACTTTAACTTAGTCACAACTCGACTTGCCAATTGTACTCCTGAATTCTCCGGTCGTTTCTTTCGGATCTTTTAAACAAGCTATTTAACACTGCTGAAGTCGGTGGTAGTTTCTAAGAGAAGCATTTAAAAGTGTTTACAAAGGTACTCTTACTATGTAGAATGCTATTAAACAAAAATCAAGTATTTCTTTCGAATCATCGAAAAGAAAACCATTGTCTAAATATCTACCGCGTTTAAAATATTTTTTTTAAATTAACTATCCGTTAAAAATAATTTTTAAATCAGTATGTTAACACGCAAAGTGAACAAGTTAGTCCGCAGCTGGAGGGAGCAAAAATCAGTTGAAATTTGTCTTCCGCCCACTTCACATTGATTAATAGATTATTTATAAAAAGGGATCGAAGTTCGGAGACAGCGAAGTTAGCCGCCCAAAGCCTTCGTCATAAATCTTATTTGTTTTTATCAT
>JAODUI010000007.1:7145618-7155627 GCA_027563995.1 Papilio gigon | reverse complement strand
TCACCGGCCCGACCTCGCTCTCATCTCCATCATACATTACAGCCACATTCGGTCTTCGTGTTACTTTGATTTGTGTACTACGTGAATGAACTGCATTGTTTTATACTACTTTATCATCATCATCTTCATCAACCTTTTCCACACGTAGTAACGTCACAGTATGTACTCCATGTAGATCAGACGCCATATCTGAATTGAATTCTTTACTCATAACGGTTCACATAATCTATATATTTTTTTCAATACATTTTTTTATCGTCGTATTTGCAATTTAATTGCTATTTCTCGCAATCAATAAATAGATAACCTCAGATCCCTCTCCCGCAGACAGCAAAGTGCGCCATCGAATGATACGTCACGGAGGACACCAGCGTCATCATTAGCCTAATTTACCGTGTTCGTACGTGTTTACCGCACGGCTTGTGATTTACAACTAATGTGATAATATCTTTAAAATGAAACACATATTTTAAAACGAATACACTAAAATGACGCCAAAAGACAAGTGACGATCTGAAATATAAAATGTGTTCTTTTTCTTAATTCTGTTTTCTTCTTTTTTATTATATGGCTTTGATGCGAGCACATATTGAAACTCCTTGAACAATATGTAACTTTTAAACTATAAACTATTAACTTTTAAATATTACATTCTAGGTAGCCAACAGCGGTAAAGCAGATGTTTCAATCGTATGATGAAGAGCGCGAAGTCTTAAGTAAATGTCGCCGAGAGATTTTTCTAAACATTTAGAAAGGTGTTAATTTTTATTTGTTTTTCAATTCCCGTAAATGTTGTTGTATCTGTACACAATGGAACGTAATTCGGATGTACGTAAATATTGTAATATCGTATACTGCTCGGGGTTAAGAGGTCGCATGCAACTGAATCGATTGAAAAATGCAATTTCAATTTATACAAATTGTATTGCACTTTATTTGTATTGAGTTAAAATTCAATTTTCAGTGTATGTTGACCTCTGCAGGTATAGTACAAGTACATAGAAAAATAGCACAATTACTCAAAATGAATACCGCATTGATCGTGTTGCGTGAAGTTAATTAATCGATAGAATTATAATGAAACTGATTATAACAGATTAGACGATGCAGTCGGGGACGTTTATTTCCTACCCATGTCTGTGAAATGTTCGGCAAAAATTTGATTCTTTGTGGCAGTGAAGAAGTCTTATTTTTTTTTGTTTCATATCCCGTGCAAAGAGGTTTACTAGAAAATTGGTTATATATATTATAAACACATCTATTATAGCACTATTACAAAACACATGATATTGTATCGTGGTCACCGTCACATCGCGGTCGGTGTGCAGCTGCGAGGCCGGCCGCGCGGATTTCAAGATGAACATCATCGGTATCTTAATATCAACTTTACTTCGACTTCGCTTGCAGGGAAATAAAAACAAGCTTAGTAACCCTACATCCATTTAGAGTTTTTGAAAAAAAGTAAATTAAAAAAAATTACGTAACAACGTCTACACCTGAAAAATACATCGCCAAGTAAAACATTTTTGAACTTTATGTCGAGTGGCGTAAAGTTTATAATTGTTTGATATATTATTATGTTTCATTTGGTAGGCAGGTCCGTTGGCAAAAGGTCGCGATTGTGCTGCATACTTCAGATTGACCTTCAGAGCCTCACGCGGGGTACAGTCACGACGGAAATCCAACGTTGCATAGTTCTTTTTACAGAGTTCGAATCAGTTTAGTTTCACGTGTGGTCACCACAACAGAAACTCAGCGAGAGAGTTAGATGTACAAGTCAATGCAAATTTGCAACGAATAAGCTTTATTTTATGAACTGTACAGGATTGAAATAAATGATATCCACACTAGATTAATCTTTAGTCAAATATTTAATAAGCTTTAATTTCAGAACTGTACTCGTTCGTCAAGTAAGCCATACGTCAAGTACAGTCGCGAGCTTATGTAAGCTGGGCGCAGCGACCGCGCGTACAGTGCAGTCCACTCCACTCTGTATGCAAGTAGAGCATTTTAAATATGCTCTATTTTGAATACAATTATGCATGTCTCCATACAATTGTAATTAGAATAAAGGATTCAATCCTACAAAGCTGTTTCCGGGTTCGTCGGGATTCTAGTACGCGATCGGCATCAAGACCGAAATATGCAACCACTAGACCATCACATATAAACAATTAAATGTTAATTAAAAAAATATATTATTCGATTAATTACCATTAAATCATTAATGCAAGAAATAATAATATTTTCTAGCATAAATTAGTTAAGTGAATAGTCGATAGAGGGCAGTATTACGAAGTTATTAAAGTCTAGAATTATGGATGCTAATTAATTATCAGTTTATCCTCAGTCAGTAAACAATGGCGGCGGTGACGTCACAGCACGGTGCCAGGCGGTGCCATCCTCGCGAGACGAGAGCAATTGGTTTTTTAACAACAGTGTTACTGACAACGATATGCCAACGTTCAAAATTTATAAAAAAAATAAAGTTTTATTTTCAACAAGTGGTTGAAGTCAAAGTTAATGGTACAAATGGCACTGAAATGAAAATTTACATTTACGATGAAATATATTTTAGAAAAAGTTAATTTAAGTTAAAAAATATTACCAACCCGCTTAGTAATCTAGGTAGCCTACCCTAGTTAGTTGAAAAAAATTCAAAGACATTGTAGGAATTAAAAATAATCATGATAAAATATGTAAACATCCCTTCTCAATGACTGCAACATAACATTAACATTTCGAAGTAAAAGTTTAAGTGTTACGCTTGAAGACAGATGGCGCTGGAGCACTTTAAATTCAAGGTCCAGGAACATTGCCAAGTAAATTAAAATTAACAAATAAATATTGAAACGATTTTAAAAACACTTGGCTTCGTGAGTGCCGTTCACAATGTAACCGACGTCAAAACCAAATAAGAATTTGGAGTTTAAGCGAGGACTTATCATTAAAGACGTGTTACATATTTGGATGTAATTTTAATAATAGTCAGTTAAAAGTTTTGGAGGAAGTGATGTCTCAATATTTAATCGGCCAACGCTAAATTAGTACTTGGGTCAACTACTGGGCTCATCTAATTGTTTCCTGTCAGTCAGGGAACGCACGTACTGTCACCGACAACTCCGAAAGCGTACACTCACAATCCAGACATCGTATCGTATCGAATTAGTTTGAATATTGAACGATATGACTGTACCTAGCATTTGGGATTAGTGACAAACTTAACAATGTATTTTTTCACCTTCCTTTTCCAAGACGGCAGAGCGGATCGACAAATGGATTTTACTATTTTTCCGTTAAAGAAATCAATTCATTCTAAGACTAGGATTTGAATGTACAACTGAATACACAAGTTTTAACAAAATAAATTCGTTCTTTGGAACCGTTCCACTCAATTATTTCTACTTTTTACTGACGTTTTACTATTATTTACAAGCAGTCGCCCTTCCGCGTGCTATAGAACACAGTAGACTATGCTAAATTCCAGATTATTCTCTCTACTTCCGATTTTATCCAAACTGTTCAATTGCTCTTGAGTTATAAGGTAACAAACGTACATCCATACAAACTTTGGCATATAATAGCGGGTATAGACTACAACTTCGGTAATATTTTTATGAATTACCAAGAAAATATTCGTAATTCTCATGAGCAAGCAGGCAAGTAACCCAACCGCACGGTTGCTGGCGCGTTTCAAAACTAAAGTGGCCCGGCTCAAAGCAATTTGTACAATTTTTCCGACAAATAGGCGAGCGCTCGCCCCGGCCGCCCCAACGGACGTTTTGTCAGCGACAACTCCCGATAGAGTTATCTGGGAAACTGTACGTCAATGGCGCGCTTTAAAAACGTTCCACGTCAAATTGAATTTAGAACACGCTCTATCAAAATACAGCATGTTTCTTTACACTCGTAAAATGATGCACTTTTGAGTTTTGTTAAATAAAATGATGTACTTTTGAGTTGACTTGGCTAAGATTATCAATGATTTTGCGAGTACTTCTACAACTATTTGATAATTTTTTAAATAGTTTCCATTGTTTTTTTAAAAGACAAAAGGGCTAACGCGTGATCACAGAAGTGTTTGTCGACGCCCGTGGGCATCCGCAACACTAGACGGAGTAGGAGAACTAGGAGCAGACGCGTTGCCAGCCTTGGAGAAGGAGACACGATTTTCCTATATTATATGTTCTTTGAATATAATTTAGCGAACTCCAGCCCGCCCGCCGACTGGAAAGTGAATGTTTCAGTTCTTTTAACAATGTGAATATATTAAATATTTGAGTGGCGCTCTACGGACTGGGAAATGCATTTTTAATTTACTGTTCTGTGGATTTAACCTGTTTTTGTGTCTCCGGGAGAAGTCCTCGGTGAGTTCTCTGTGTGTATGATGTTGAAATATGTACATGAGTAGGTACACTTATAGTTAATATGAACATAGCAATGAGAAAGTTTACAGAAGATTTTTGCATCTTTGTAAAAACATTATTATTGTTAAAAAATGTCAATTTATTTCTCAGTATGTTACTCTGTATGAATACGAATTTGAACTATTCTTGCTCGTTATTCAAGGGGCACAGAGATCGAAAAGTAAATTTAGTGTCTGTATGCGAGCTCAATAGAAACATCTCTATAGAAATTGCGGGTCCGTTGCATTGCGAGCGCGAGCTGCCAGTTGCTGGCGCAAAGGTCACGGCCGCGCTGACTCACGCCGCAATCTCCGCACAGTTTCTTGATGTTTAGTATATTATGTCTTATAGCTTCTAACTTTAATAAAATTTGACTGTAATTTATGCTATATTCGTTGTATGTAACGGCTTCTAAAACAGAAAATACAGTATACAAACATGATTGAATTAAGGACGAGGGTCGGGTAAAGAGGGAATATCATAAAATGCGATAGATGGCGTTGGAAAGATCCTATGTGCAAGTCTAAGTTCAGCAGCGACATCTGTCAACTAATGTTGGTGATGATAATAAAATCCATTTAAAGTCCTTATAAGAAGGCAATCGTAAAATGTCAGGATAAAATTGTAATTTCTCGTTTATATAATATGTCCGCTATAATATTTAGCAAGGCTGCATTACTCTAGACTGCATAATAATATGAATGTAATAGGTTTTCAACAAACCGCCGTTTAACAGCCGTTTGACGGTCATTACCACAAATTGAACGGAAGCGTTGCCCAAGCCCGCAGCAAGGCGACCAGCGTAAAATGATCTAACATTCAGAAAAAGGTCTTACATTTTAGTTGATTTATGTCCAACGCGTCTGATAACTTAGTCAATGTGTTTGTATAGATGGTTTTTTAGCTATTAGGAGAAGTTTGAAAGTAGCGCCAGTGATAGAAAAATTTAAAGCAAAACGTTAGCGTGGTATGGACATGTTATGCGAAGAGATGATAAGCACACAAACAACAAGGTGATGAGATTAAATGTGGATGCTTATAAAGGTAGAGGAAGAGCGAAGGAGGTATGGATGAAATGTGTAAAAGAGGACATGCGTTAGAAGTGTGTGAGTTCAGATATGACGGCTGACAGAGAGTTACTGAAGAGTAACATACTGTGTGCACCCTCCGTAGGGGAAAGAGAAGTTTGATGATGAGATGGTTTATCAGCAGTGACTATTCACTAAGGCACGAAGGTGTACAATGTGTAGAAATCGTTACAATTCGGCTTGGGAATTGAAGTCTTCTGTTTCGCTCCAATGTTCCTCGTTAGGCACAATCTCGGCGGCATTGTAACGTGTTCCTAAAGCACGCTGTACTCAATCTATAAACTGTTCGCTTGTATCGTTATAAAAACTGGTCGGCCTCGTAGTTTTTTATTGTACATCATATTAATGTTAGATTTGTAATCGTTTTTATGACGCTGCGAGCAATTAAGGTTCGTATTGTTACTAGCATAAGAGTGATGTCTCGGTTACGTACACAGTTTCGTGATATATTTGAATTATACTAATTGTTTGTATTCGAAACGTACTTATTTTTTTAAATAACCTAATTATATAACCATTTAATAAACCAATGTCAATAAAAATCATCGACACCAGCGCTCACTATATTTATAAAAACGTACTAAAACAATGCAACACTTAGACGCTGATCAAGACTTATTTTAAAACACTTTAATAATAGAGAAGTAATTGAAACAAACTAAAAATGAGTCACTTAAGACGTAAATTTATAATTTATGAAACACTCAAACATTATTTTTGTTACACTTTTTAATACTAATGTTATCATAATTTACAGATAGTTTAATATCAATTTTCTGTCCTGATATCGAGTAATTCATCTAGTAATACAATGAAAGAAGAAATAAATCAACAAAGGATTTGAACAAGGAAACATGCACGTAACGTGGCCGGCGAGTGTTGCACAATGCGGCCGGTGGGCGGCTTGCGGCGTAATTGGAAGATGGCAGTCGACTGTTGGCCAATCTCCACTGATCGCACACCACGGGCCGCTGTCAATGGACTTCTAAATGAATGGCTAGGGATAATTATTACTTAAAAAATATGCTTTTAGATTGAGTATTTGATTACTCTAATAAAACTAGATTTCTTAACAGTGTGACTGATGTTTTTTTTTATTTGGAAGATTAACCATTGTCTAAGAAATTATTAGGACTCGATAAATCTGTGACTTGGCAGTTAGCAACATTTTTTTTTAATTGCCATCTAATTTCTGCATCAAGTTTTTTTTATGAGTAACAAATGTCCTATGTTGTTCTTTTCTCATATAAGCATATAAAATCGAATCGAGTCGCTTCGGTGAAATGACAGTTGTACGCCGCGAGCCCACAACAAATTATTCGTGTACATCTAATAGGGCTAACAGTAGTGTAGACAGGACGTGCGCGGAATGCCGCGCCGAACGCTCGCCAGCTCATACTTACGTATGAATTACGTCTACAATTTATTTTATATCTAAAAATCTTTACGTAAATTCACTCTAAATATTATCTACAAGTTAATTCTGTAGCGATATTTTTAAACATAATTAGGTCAGATTGAAAACCGAGCAGGAACGAACTGCGTAACGCAAAGATATGGGATGAATTAACATGAAGCCAAACTTCAGTTTGGCGGTGACAGGTTGGTGTTGCCGTTAATATAGTTATAAACACTTTAATGTATAAAATTAGTAAGACACACGAACGTACAGGCACACGTGTAACATGACAACATTCAACATGGAAAGTGAATATACGTCTTGAATTCTAAAACGTAATTTTGACATGAACGTGTACGGTCATTATTTAGGCGCGTGTGTTGCGTCACATTTAAATTCTAGTTCAGAGGAGACGTGCGCAATGTTACGCGTAATATCTAACCCAATAACAATGCGGTGACATCGGCGCCTCTACATTCTACACGGCAGCGAAAGTCCTCACATTAGAAGTCTCCGCCGTGACCCATGTTTTAATATATCTTTCATTTTTGACAACACAGCGACGACAATATGACTACAAGTGTGTACCCTTTTTAGCTGACATGCGTTTCAGCTCTTACGACATAAGTAAGCTGTAGGTCATTTTTTAATTTTTTTTTGCGAGATCTAGCGAAATCAATATAAATATGACAGGAATCGCCTGCTTTAGTCATAGATTTAAAAGGCCTAAAAATATTTTTTTTATTTCATTTAGTTGGTAAATTTGTATTCCTGATTTCATATTCCGCGGACAAAGGCTACACATTTTTTTGTTTCGAATACGAATGACAATTCAAAAATATAAACTCATATTGTCATGTCGACGTATGATTTTGCAGCGCACGGCTTTTATTCAGAACACTGGCGTAATTTTGTGAAAGAGACGATTCCGAAATAGGAAATATATCTTAAAAAGTTGAGCTATTTATATTGTTGGTTGAGTTATCGTAGGTACTGGCTTAATTAAAAATAATAACTAAGTACCTTTTATGTTTATACTCTAATCTATCTCTGTTCCAAATCCAGGTCCGTTCGACCGTTTTGGAGTAATAATAAAAAACTTCCGTACATCGAAATTTTGGTTCTCATGTAGAAGTACCTCTTGATATTATAAAATGGTTCATTTAAACTCACAGTACAACCAATCAGTTGGCGCAGAGTTGGCCAATCTCGAGATGCCCACTTCCTATTGACCGAATTAGACGCGCCGACGGCCGCGGCCCTGATAGGAATTACTGAGGACAGTCTGGTTTAAACGTGGATTTAAAATACACTAAAGGCATATTTTAGTAGCCTATAAACGACTCTGAGTGCAGCAGCCTTCATCAAAATGATTAAGAAGTTAAACCGTTCTTTACGCATACGGTTTAACGAAATGTTTAAGAAGATTTGTGGCGAATTATCGTTGTGTGGTCACTAGTCGCCGTTGATTGGATAATCATCCACTCCGGATGTCACCGCCGCCGCCGCGCTGCATAGCACGCTGCCTCACCAGAGGACACGACTCATTTTATTGTAGAGACAATGGTCCTATGAAATAAGATTGATAAAATATTGTTAAATTCTTCTAAAGCTACTGCAAATGTAGTTAAGATCACAACTTTACAAGCTGCAGCGGCCAAAGCTTTTTGTACGTTATAAAAAGATAGACATGTCAAAAATGTTGAGAGAAAAAGTCTTCACCCAAAATCGTCATTACCATAATCCTCCCCGTAATTGGTCTGTTTGACCTTTCTTCGGTTTTTTTCAATACAGCAAACAATGTAACGTTTTAGCGCTCTGATAAATCCCAGTCCAGCAGAACGGACTGTTCCACAACATACATGCCAATCCAATTACGTCACAGTTCTTTTAGAGCTCGCTTCCTTCCGACGGCGCGCCAACCGAGCTATCGGAAAGTGAAATCGTTAATCGTCACGGTGTATGGAACCTTGCACTTTATAGTCTACGACCACGCGACGACAACGACAACGACAACGACAACGACAACGACACCGAACAAATGCGAAGACGGACATCAGTCCAACAGTTGTATACATAAGTAGCGACAAAAACGTAAGAACCAAATTAAATTACAATTATATAATCGGAATTTTTTCATCCAAAATGTTATTCGTTCTTTCATGTGTGTTGTATTTATGTGTGTTCGTGTGTTGACACAAAGAAATATCTATTCATTTCAACTTAAGTAATATTAAAACTTAATATTTAATTAAGTTTATCGTCGCGTCGATTTAAAGCCTTCAATATCGTGGCACGCATCTCTTTTCTCAGTTCATGAGGCTTTGTTTCTTTTTAAATCTCTGTCAAAGTTACGGTCGTTTATATTCAACCTTATATTTTAATAATAAAGGTCCACGAGGAAGGTTACTTAGCACTCGCGTGACCTTTGTGAGCGCGGATTACTTATTGACTTATTTGATCGTCAGTGCGCGTCCTCATGTCAATTAACGTGTTAAGTATAGGCTAAGAGTCGGTCGCTATTTTTGTATCAAATCGATTTTCGATTACAACATGTAAAGCTAGCAAAACATTTCCTTCTTCACCGCAGTCTGACTTCACTGAAAGTGTGTAGCGAGCTTTACGATACTTTTCAAAACTGATATTTTATTTTTGTCTTCTATTTTAACGAAATTAATTAGAATTTTCACTTATTTCTTATCTTAAATATTAGATTTCCAATGCATATATTTAAATATGTCCGCCGTATTTATATTTCGATGCAAATGTAAGAAACGAATGAACAAGTTTGTTTGTCATGAATTGTCAAAGTTATATGGGCCGAAGCTCGCTCACAGTGAGACAATGTCGTAAACAGCCTTCACACACTTACATAAATGTGGTCCTCAAAAACAATAACATCTATATAAAAATCTTAAAGAAAAATAAAAAGGTCTAAAGACTAAGTATAAGGTTGTCTGACAATATTTCCATCTAAAAACTAATTTTTTCGAACATTCATTTGACCAACAACAAATATACATATAATATCCTTGTTCGTTTAACAAGCTGGTCTGGTTACGTATAGGGAAGTGCATGTCTTTGACTCGCGGGGACATGTTAAAAATAAATTGACT
>JAODUI010000007.1:7123885-7138054 GCA_027563995.1 Papilio gigon | reverse complement strand
ATTATTACCGCGAAGATTACCCCAAACGTAACTTCGATGAAAATGATAGGTAAGTTAAAAAAATTGCCTATTTTATAATATAAATAAATATTCAACATTTCATAAGAGAGTGGGAGGAGATGGGAAGGGGCGAAGAGGCGAGGGGGGAGGGATGAAAGAAATCGCGAGACGCGAAACAAGACAATATTTTAATTTCCGAACCATTTTCTTTTATGCCTCAAGTTCACAGATCGACGTGATATGATTTACGAGCAATTTGGTAACGTAAAGTAGAATATTTATGTCAAAGAGAATCCAGCAAATCAAAGCAATTGTGACATTACTATGATTTTCAGTTTTTGGCGAAATCTGTCGCAGGTAAAGCAAGTGTATATCGCAGCGTGTAGTAGAGCGTCACAAGACCTTACTGAAATGTCTCTTCGCGTTACCTTAAAACGTAGTGAAATATCCCTCGTTTCTAAGAATAAAATTTCGTACGGAATTAAAATAAAATATCGCTTACTTATTAGAAACATCAAGCCTTCAGACGACAAATTGCTATAAAGGAACACATCCATCAGTATTAACCATAATATTTCTTTTCTAACGCTCTCCGAGGAAATTAAGGAAACCGTCGCACTGTCCTAGTCATTTGTTTGATGATAAAAAACGTTTTGTCAGAATGAAAAAAATAAATAAATAACGTGTTGCCAGTAACACCAACATCATTTAAATCTTTTTAAACGTATGCAAAAGATGTAATCGGAGAGGCCACGTTTCTCAAATATATTATTTATCAAATAGCTAATATTCTGTCACTTCTTAATATTGTTGTGTTAAAATGCGTTCTAATAAACTTAATAACAATTAAAATAGATTTACATTAAAAAGCGAAATCTCTATTTAAATAACATTAAAAGCTAATTTAATTGCAGCGAGTACTAATAGGGGTAACAAACTGGAAAACTGTGGCTCTTTCAACATGTCTATGAACTTTGAAGTCAGATCTCACGCTACAAGTTGTTATTTTATTGGACCACGAGGGACTACATCAAAGACATCCAGACTGAAAGAAAGTAAAAAAAAGGAACATTGTCAACTAATTGGACGCACCCCTACTTATTTATTGTAAGCAAAATAAATGGTATGATTTAAATAGGGTTGTCCAAAATCATTACCTCTTAAATTAATATTTGTCACTGAAAAATTATGATTTACTATTCAGTATGACACGATGTTATACAAGATATTGTTACTTGTAGGTCAGTGTCCTGGTCTCGTGCGCGACTTATTGATTTAATTTAAGCAGGTCTTTGACCAAAAAAGACTCGTTAGAACCGGTCTATAAGTCAGTTTGCCCGCACTCGACAGTTACTCAGTTCCTAAGGCTACTGAATGTCGGCCTAGACGAAACCTTATAAGAAGTAACCCACATCGTGCACCGCCTGTCCATATTAAGTCCATGTTATAGCTTGTTTTTATTATAAAAAGTGGGACATTTGAAAGTAAACAAAGAAAAACATTTTTATATGAGCTCAGTACAGTTTCCAGGATATTAATTTTCATGTGCGTAGACGCCTATTGACTTGTTGATCGCCGCTTGTCATGGCTCTCCCCACAGCGACAGTGACCGGCCATTGTTATTTACAATCCAGTTATGATCAAATTATAACAAGTTTAGTTTATTTCTATCTGGCCATTATTATATTAACATTATTTAATAATAACAAATAAGTTGGGATGATTCACGTTATTAAAAATACAAGCATTTCGACGAGGGACATACGTCCGATAATATTTACATGTGTCGTATTTAATAAACTATTCTATTCACTAAAAATAAATAAATGGTTAATCATTGGTTGTACGAAAGAGTGAAAAAATATTGTTAGAAATACCTTAACTTTAAACATTAACAGTTGACACAAAACTGTTAGCAAACATATTGTATTTAGTTATAAAACAAAAATGAATGAATAACATCGACAACACTCATGCTTGTAACCAAAAGGGGTAGTCAGAAACAAGTGTCTGTCTTGGCGTCGACGTTGAACTTTTCAGTCAAAAAGCTCAAAAGCTCTTAAATGAATTATGTTGTGTAATTTCGTGACAACTGAAAAATAATAAAATGTATAGTGTCTTTGAGCGGTTTTGTCACTGGCAAAAAAATGTTATGTCAGTTCGCATCTACATATGTGATAATGATTACCTAACAGCGATCATGTAATGGCAGGGGCGCTGTCGGCAGTCGCCATCGGCAGCGACACCTTGCGCACCTCGTTGACACCTCGGCGACCTTGCGCCGAGCGCCGAGGCTGCACCGCCACGTCCGCAAACAAACCCAATTCATATTGTCATCTCACGTTATACACAACGGCTACAAAAGAATTCGTCAAACGGTTCCCAAGCGACTCTCGACCTTACTGCCATTCAGTTAGCGAGCAGGTGGTGTTTGTATGCCTGCAGATCTAGCCTTGTATCAATTAACAAGGTATAAACAAACGATTCATTGTTTTCAAGTTGCACGCAGATGTAAAAGTGGATATCGGTCGGTGGGCTACCTCGCTCGCTCAGTCGCTCCGCGTCGCTCCACAGGCGCAGACAGCGTCGCGTCCGCACTCCGCCACGGCCGATTCTATAATAACACGTCGTGTGTGATTTGGATTCCTAATTCAAATAACGAGTGATTTGATTTCTTTTTTTTAATTTCGTCTGTGCACTGTGCCAGGATTTTTTTTCTGCGCGCCCTAAAAGGTATTAATTTGTACATTTTTTTTATTGTCTATGTTACTATTATTTACTGTCTAATAGATAATGTGCAGGTTGAGGTAAAAGGAAAGGGAAACTCATTTATTAGCAAAGGTAATGTTCCAATAAATTTGTCAGTCAGTTATGCTTTCTGATCGCGTTACTTAAGCCTGTGAACTGCATTGTTCAATCGACAATTTAATTTTTTTTTAAGTTTCTTTTTGCTACAGGAGTATGGTATTGTTTCCGTATTTTTTTTATGAAATCGACACAGTCAGCTGAGTTTTAATTAGTAATGTTCGTTACTTCCCGTTCGATTGATATTAGCAAAACATTTATTTAAAATTTTTTATCGTTTGCGATTGAATTTTAATTTACACAAAACGTGATAATTTTGCACAAAATAATCTACAAAATATACTTTAATTGTAATATAAAAATATGTCTTTACCTTAATTTAATAATACAGATAAAATAATATTATAGTAGGATCTAGGATCTTATTAATGTAGTGAAATTGTCATAGGTTTATAGAATTAAGGTTTTGTAAATTAATTGAATTATATTTTATTATAACCTTTTGGGGAAGTCTTTAAGGGTCGTATATTTTTTTTTAACTAAATAGATAAAATATTAATATTAGTTGTGTAGCTGCAGTAACCAAGAAGGTGTAAAAAAATTTTTATGAAACATAACTGAATATTTGAAAACAGAAAAAAGTCTGTTGGTGTCAAAGTCAATACTCGCGACCGCTTCAATGGCTTATTGGGACCGAGGCCTTGCTATCGGACCTTTTTATTAACACTAAAAAATATCCTTATAACTTATACACACATAATAATTGTCAAATTTATCTACATTCACGTGTTAAATAAAAAAATAACACGCAAGAGCGGGACAATAAGTTTTCTTTCAATTATTTGCTTCCTTAATATTAAAGTTGACAACACTGCGTTCTATCAAGTTCCTAGGCGTATTAATGGCTGTATCTGATAATCTGTCGTGATTGAAGCCGGTTCCCTCGGACATGAATACATGTAGAGCTACTGAGAAACACAGTCCACAAAAAGTCGGAGTTTTCGTCTCTATAGATAAGAAAGTGTTGGAGTGGTTGCATTTAATGCTTGCTTGCTTGTCTGTCAGTCTGTCTGTCGACCGGTCCATATTTAACACTGATTCCATAATACATGTAACTAACCATCGCATGATTTAATGTCATAAAGTGAAATAATAAATTTTAAAGCGATATAAGAGTCAACTCTTATATCGCTATAAAATTAACTCAAGTTAGGCGTTGAACATTTGGTGTTGCGTCATATATTTTAAGATGGGTCAGAGATAAACATTGGTGCAACAATGATGTTGACGGCGGCGGCGGCGAGCGCCCCCACGCCGCTGTGTACCGAGCCGCAGCCGGACAATACGCTACTTGTTTTGTTTGTATGTAAACATTAAACATAATATTTCGGGTCGACGACACCTTTCCAGACTTCTATAACGCGCATCATCATCCGCTCACTGCACTTCCCCATTCAGGGATTCGAACACTACCCTATTGTTGGGGGTGACTAGGCTAAGTCAACCACGCTGGTCCAGTCCGTGTTCACTTCACACTCACATGTCTTGGAATTTCTTCGCCGATATGTGCATCACGATGTTTTCCTTCAGCGCAAGAGTGTCAGATAATGTACACATGAAAAACGAAAATCGAAAAAGACACTGGTACAGGCGGGGAGCGATACTGGACAATGTCGAGTAAGGTCAGGTCCTGTCAAGCGCTTAGAAACTGCACCACCGACTCTCTTCTTAACGTGCACAGGTTCGTTTAAACACGCAGAGTGTTTCAGTACGTGGAGTCGTGGTAGCATTGGTCGTGTTGTTAGTAAACAAAGTGTTCATTAAAATCCATGAAAGCCGGCACTGTACTGTACTGAAAGTCTGCAGCTAAAAATTTTCAGGTTGTCTG
Source organism: Papilio gigon (assembly GCA_027563995.1). Lineage (NCBI taxonomy): Eukaryota > Metazoa > Arthropoda > Insecta > Lepidoptera > Papilionidae > Papilio > Papilio gigon. Next base: position 7,133,361 of record JAODUI010000007.1, on the reverse strand, counting down.
TAGAGTAAGACAACTTTTAAAAGCGATAAAAATTGAAGCAGTTAAGAATATTCAGTTGTAATTACCGAGTTTACAATTAATTTTTAAAAAATGTAAAATTATACAAAAAAATGTGATTCGTGAGATGCTTTGCATTCGTTCTCACAGCCGCGCCGCGCCGCGCCGCGCCGCGCCGGGATTATTTTTTTACTTTGTCTCTTGCGGTATGTTATTTACATACTTGGCACAGATCATCCTTTATAAAATATATTATCATACCAATAACTACAATATGTAGAGTTCTATGGTTTTAATTTTAAATATACATTAAAGTAAATATCATTGGATTTGCACCAATTAAGGGAATACATCCTATATGATAGTAAACAAACACTGTTGACTTAAGTTATTCATAAGCAAATACGTAAGAACAATAAGGTAACAATACACGAACAACCCCGAAGCCCAACTTTTGACAAGTCGACGACAAGTCGGGAGATTACAGCCGAGAATGAAAAGAAACTTTCAAAGTATGCGAATGAAATAAATAATGAGCTAGATTGTTCCCGCAAAAAGCGTTGGTTTTTCGATAGCCGCGAGTGCCTTCGCGGGCCTTCGCGGGGCGCTCACAAAAACTCAGTCTCGTGGCGTTTTTCATCGGCTCCTAGCTGATTGTTGTGCGGAACACTTCTGTATGACATTGAAACTGTTCGTGGGGTTAAGGTGAGGACTGACTGCTGTGTAACAAATATTCTAATTCGGAAGACTAGTTAAATTAGTAAAGTTGAAATTTATACTGAGAACCGCGTTACACGAATTTCTTGTTGATGTTTTCGAACTTTGTTACTAGGAATAACATTAAGGGTAAGTACAGATTATACTAAATCGACAGTAAGCAGTAACGTTAGCTTTTAATTAGAATAGTTGTGAAAAAAATGATATTTTGGAATCATATCGGGACGTTGGCTACGTTTATTCACCACGTTAGGTAGACGTACACAAAGCGGGTCGCAAGTGCATTGCGTTTTCAGATGATTATATTATTTAAGCAATTCGTAGCCACGTCGGTGCATTATGCATTTGTTTTGAATAATTCATTGGTCGTTGCGCTGCGAGGAGATGCTATGTTAATATCGCCGAGTGTTTCACGAAAATTGTACAACGAAATGAAAATCGTTGCGATCCAAGATCAAGAGATGTCATTTGAATATAGTGCATTTCATTATAACGTTAATTAGGAAAGAGAAAATTGCATCTTTTGCTTATAAAGCTATTTTACCACTTCAACTAGGCTCTAGGTTTGTGCCCGGATATGGTCGCGACGAGAATCGAACTCTCGACCATGCGATCGACAATCCTATTAACGCTTAATATTCAGGAATATTATTAATATAGACATAATTTTAAAATAACAATTTTTTCGTATTTCCCGTTTTTAACTATTAAATACATTTTAGTGTTTTACAGGTATGTAATAATAAAAATGATGTGTGGTGTGTCGCTAGCTTATTAAAATTAAGTTATTACGTAAGCCTCTATAGCTTCTTTATATAATCACCAGCAGTAATTACTGAAAGGAATTAATATTTAACATAATGTACATTGTCGGCGGCGCCGTGAAGGTCGCCTGCTGGCCGGCACCTTGTAACTTTTTGTTATCGAATACGTAAAGTTTTAATTTAAAACTAAACTAATAAATGACAAGACCTTTATTCGTAATGCGTTCGCTGCGATACGAGAAATCAATCATCATACGAGAAATCATCCCTAAACTTTCCTGTGGTGCGCTAATAAAAAGCGAGCACTTCTCTGTGGTGCGAAGGGCATAAATTTGTTAAAGGAAGTGTGGTCTATTAGACCGCGTGTCGCACTAACGTCTAGTCACTGAGCGGGTCGACAACACCTCGTAAGGGACGGAAAGTTTACAAAAATTGGTACCGCAGCGAACGTGTTAAGGAATTAATACTAATCCAATGAAACCTAATACGTAAAAATCGACCTAGATGTTTATCTACAAAACACGTTAATCTTCTCATGACAAGCATTACTCTTTAAAACTCTCAGTCACGCAATCATATTTAGTATCTTCAAGGGTCAGGCGTTTCGTCACTCACCTAATGAAATTATCTAGCCTTTATGATTTAAAAACACTTAAAAGCAATTAGGAAGTAATTAAAGTTTAGTTATTTACTCAGTAACGTTATCTACAAAAGTTATTACATAAACAGTTAGCCATTTATCTCCCGAATATTTAAGATAAAATTTAACTTGGCCATTGTTTGGTTAACGCGGAAATTTCCTTGTTTGTGATTTATGAATACGAATTATTCTACACCATTGTTAAATAAAGTTTTAATCGAGGTATTCTTTTTTTTTATTTTCAATACAAACTATGGAGGTTATAAGAAAAAAAACCTTTTATTTATTTTAATTACGGCCAGTGACAGCTCTTTTAAAATACGAAGAACTGTCTGACGTAACGGAAAGACGCTTTGTAATTGTCATCTACAATCTCGTAGTTTTAAATGTAACAAAGAATGGCGTTCGTCGTTCGTGGAATGCCATCATTAAAATATGAAATGCTACCTTTTATATAGCAACAATTTCACTTCAGTTATTTTGTAATAATACACATATTGCTGTTCAAGGTTATTGGCATAGATTCATTACCTACAGATACCTAATCCATAGCGCAAAAGTGCGACGAAAAAAAGGACAAGTGAAGATCTTTTAGAAGGGTAAATTTCCTCAGTGTTGTCATTTACAAAACAACATTCGAAAATCGTCCCACAATTTTTCTTTATGCAACTTTTCTCGCTTAATATTTAATTTATTAGTTTTATAAAGTAAATTCGCAGGCGAATTTGTAAAAATAGATTGATTTAATTTAGCTAAAGAGAGCTTTCTCAAAGAGAGTTGCCAACGTGTTTCGTAGATGAGTTTCGGCAGTGCAAACTGACTTTAAACTAGCCCAGTCCTGGCCTTGGACTAGTTCTCACTCTTTCTACTTCATTGACAATCTGTAACAAATAAATATTAATGTTCGTGTCGGCTGCCAGTTCAATATTTGAATATAAAGTTATGGAAATGTTGTGTGCGGATAAAAATAAAACGTAGCCATGAAAAATGTCACAGGGTACCTACCACTGTTTATTACTATTGACATTTAAAACTGGCCCAAAGTGAATAAAACATTAATATTAATAAAACGGAAATTATAGAAAATACGTTAAGCGAACACACAAAAGTCGCGTTCGTCGTCGAAAGTCACATCATTCTTTATTACTATATTCCTACATCCAAACATATTGATATATCCTACAGACACAATCAGAGTCGACCACCACTAAGAAAGTCCCTAAGCACAGATTAAGTAACTAAGGAAATTTAGTAGATATTGACATTTGTTATAATAAATCCCTTTAGTTATATTTTGTGTTGAAATCTTTCACTTTACCTAAAGCGAGGAACGTCAAGATTTTCCATTAAAATAAGTATCGTTCCGCGAGTTATGTGGCATTTACGATTTTGCTTCGTCAGCGTAAAAGTTTACTTAAGAAAATTAATAACGCCCGATGAAAATACAGAAGTGTAAGGGCATTTGTTCTCAAATTTACTTTAAACTGAATGTCTAACTATTTATTGTATTAGTTTATAAAGGGAACCAATAATTTGTTGCGTTCAGACCTGCACCGACGGACCGGTGGACCGGCGACTCGGTGCGGACGGCAGGAAGTCGTTAACTGCGGTAGGAGGACCGCATACTGCGGAAGCCATTGGGAAAGGCCTATGTCTAGCAGTGAGCAGATAAGGGATGATGATGATGGGACCTGCACATTTTATTTATCTATGGAATCCTAAAGTTAATCGTTAAAACGGTAAGACGTCGTAAAAAATAATATGTACAATATTTTTATACTGTGAAAAATAAGTAAACCGTTAAGTTTAAATTATGCGAGCTTTTATAACGTGACAATCTGTTAGGAAATACAAATGTCTCGTATTTCCCTCGCTCGCAGCGCCCTCTTCAAGATTTTCCCGCGCTTTTCGCGTTTACCGCGCGATAATTATGTTTGTATAATGCCAGCAAATATTATGTCGGCTATAGGAAAGGATTTTGAATTATCGCTCGGATTGAATTCTATTTGCTTGCAGACAGACATGAATACATTTTATAGAATGTTTGAAATTTAAAATATTTCTAGTCTAACTTCGTGCACTTGCACAAACGGCTAGGGTCTTTGATGTTGATATTTTTCGTTATAAGATTTGCATGTTTCCTTATACAGAGATTGATAGACTTTTTACTTTGGTCCATCCAGCACACGATAGTCCTGTAGCAATATTAAATTGCACGCTATACCAATGTGGAAGTTATATCGGAATACTTAAGCGAATCTTTTACTGTATTCACTTCTTTGTATAGTAAAATTAAATAAAATGCGAAATCATAACAAAAATAAACTAAAGAATTTCTTTCACCTCTATAAAGCTGTAATCATAGATTGATAAAAATAATTCCAAAGACAACAAATGACATGTGTAAATATGTGTGTTACTTCCCAAGTAGGTTACAAGAACGAAGCACAAGTATGCAGACGCATGCATGACTGCATTTATGTACTGCACGCTAAATTAATCGCTGAAGTTACAATAACCAGCATGTTTTTGTAGTAATTTCCTCGCAAGACATTAAAGCGCAATTTAAAGCAGAGTATCATACTACTAAATGTAGCTGATTTAAGACAAGGTTTTGTTTCGTTACACAATTAAGACGAGTTGAGAACCTCTGGAATTGCAAGCAAGCTGCACGGGGCTGCAGTCAAATTGGAACTAATGCTGTTGTTTAACTTCTAAGCTGTTAAATGATGTGAATTGTATTTAACAGCTTAAGACGTTTATGTTTCTTTGTCACTGCTCATTCCAGATATTAGTAGAGTAGGGTAGACAGACTTTTAACTTGAGACTGCTGCTTTGCAAAAACTCTACTTAATATTCTAATCTCGGTACATCATTTTGCCTTCGGGAAGCGGTGAATTCAGCAGGGCAGCATCGCTGGCGCCATTGACTAATTGACAGTTTGACCATACTCGACCGACTTGACAGACTGAGTAGGCAGCTGCAGGTGAGAAACGCGCATCGAGGTGGTAAATGACTGCATTTCTTACATTATTACGTCCACACATGCAACGCGTAGTTTAAGGGGGGTTGTGCCGCGGGACCCGCACCCGTGACGCGCTCGTTTCCCGCGTTCTCTTAAAAAATAGATTTGCGTATTCTTCGATCGATCTGTCATTGTTTATTTCAATCGTCACTGCCCCCTTGTCACCTTTCAATCAATTGTCTACCATTTAAAAGGAGCACCTTTATTCTTACGTAATAATTCTATAACCGTGACTTATATAAAAGAAATTCCCCAAGCCTGCCCTTTGTGAACTCAGAGTCCGTTAAATTGTCTTTTGTTTTTTTTTATTCTATTGTATATCCATTATCTATTATATATCTATTATCACTTTGTTCGATTGTTGCTTTTAAATAATTATTTCATCAAAATGATATTTCTTTGGAGGTTAGCTATGAGAAGCGTAATTCTGTCGAGGGACACGATCCACCCGCAGTTGACACAGTCTTCCGCGTTCCTCGATTGGTGCTCGGAACACGCCACCATGTAGAGTCCAAACCTTTCGAACCGATGACCTTGTCCAAGGGCAGCAGTACCAACACAGTAATGACACCCGCTGTTCCGTCGTTACTAAAGCTACACTAATGTATGGGCGGGAAAATGTCTGTTAACGATTTTCACGACATTGTAAAGTCAATGTCAAAGCAATTTTATATGACATTGTTATTTGTGTCGTTTGATTTATAACTGGTCGTTATTGTAAACAATGTTTTAGTGATCACTTCAAAGAATACAACTTCAAAGTCAAGTCGAAGTAAAGTGATTTATTACTAGATGTTTTAACTAACGTTAAAATGTCTGGAGGCGGTTTCCTCCGCCTGTATATAAACAAGAAGACATCGCCAGCTCTGGAATTCTCTAAACCAGAGGTAAAGTGCGGCTCCGGGACCGCATGCGGCTCTTTGAGCTCTTGAGTGTGGCTCTGGCACAAGGTTCCTACGGGCTTGCCCGGCCCCTAATATTATCCGACTGTAGACGAAAAAGCTGGTTAATAGTACCTCTGTGTACAGTCATTTAATATCAGAACCCCTGACTGATGTCGATTGTTATTAACCAGTCTCTAAAATGATGAATGTTTACTATATTTACAAACAGATTTGGCTCTCAATTTATTTTGTTCGTTTTAGTTTGCATATCTGACTCCTTGACTAATAAGTTGGCCGACCACTGCTCTAAATGAATGTCTGAAAATTATTGACCTATTATTGTTTTCTATTGAAAGTACGAGGATATAATTTTGCACACGAGTGTACGGGCCGGGAGCGGTTGTCGGCTGTGATCTATAATACGTTAATGGGTACACTCAACCAGATATAATTAATTCAATTAATTATGCGGCCAAATATTATTCCCCCCGGGTAATTATCTGTGATAGAGTAAAGCTATCGATATATCAGGTGCAGATATCTCCGTGTTTGTTTACTCATATCCTCTGTCACGCGATCCAGGTTCCGGTGTGACTTGTGTCATATAATACCATGTCGTGTGGTATGTTGATGACACTTTTAGGTCATTATGTTCAAGATCAAAGCGTGTTAATCAATTCCGGCGAAGCGATTGTGTTAGTAAACTATTGTCGTACATACCACTGTATAACCCTGTCTAATTGGAAAGGTAATCTGTGTAATGGCTTTTACTATCTGTAATTACGGTTGCAGAGTGGTCGTGTAATGTCTGGTATTTGTATAGGCCAGATTCCTCTTACAGATTGGAATTCTCTAGTTTTGAGCAACCGCTATTGCTTGTGTGCGCAGGTGCAGCTAAACAGTTTTGTAAATATTGAGAAGGCAGGACGGACAAGGCTTAAATTGTTAAAGCTATATGTCTTACATTGGAAAGTTTTTAGACGACAAAGGAAATGGACAATGTTATTCTAATTTCTCTTCTTTAGAATTATTTTATTTTCAGATTTAATGTGTTATTAAACTTTTTGTTATTTTGCCGTCTACTGCTACATGTGCGTTAGAATAGCGCGGACGGACGGCGCGGGCGAAGAGATAATACCCTGTCACGTGTCAACCTCCGTCATTCTTTTCTCGATCCGTTTTCAGATTACGGTAAAGTTGTTAGCGAACTTTTTGTACATTTATTAATCCTAGAGTTATTGTGCGAAGTTTATGAGTGTCGGGTCAATGCTATCTTAAGTTTCCGCAGAAAAACTTGCACAGAAACATAGATACAATAACGTACTTACTAATGTAGTGTAAGGGTCTGTAAATGTCTTTCTTCTTTAAAAAAAAGTATCAGCACGGAAGTTCTAGCGCCGAGCCGATAAACCAATATTAGTGCTGACAGATCTCTAAAATCTTTCATTTGAGTTCGACATTCATTTGTAAGGTCCCGCTCCGAGGCTCTATCTGCTTCATTACGCGGCGCTGAAGTATACCTGCGGAACAGAGGGCGCTGATGCGCGCAGGGTGCACAATTCGTATCTATATTACCAAACGATCGTGAATTCCAACCGTTTGGCTAAGCATATCACGTTTAAAAAGGAATTTAATACCATTTGTTGAATTAAATCCTTTAAATTGTATATAATTCGATTTTTAGATTACATTTCAAAATTTTGTAAAGATGCCACTTTTTTCACCGTCATTTCTGCGTCACACAGAGTACTAGCGGGCGCTGATGTCAAAAGAAAATCGAAAACATGGTACTTTGCAAACAATCCACCTAGACCAATTCCAAACGAGCGGCCTTCACGGTTTGTCGCTGACATGTACATTACTACGGTGGACCGATCATCCCTCAGGCTTTATCGCGGCCCACAGGCGGTTGAGGCTCCAATAAATTTGTGAATGATCGATTGTAAACGCTTCTTAACAGGTTTTTGTGTTACTGCGTACACACAGAGTACGGCGCATTGATAATATTTATAAGTTTGGAAATATTTAACATTTTTCGTGTATGTTATAAATATTTAAGTTAAATATTAATAATCAATAACATATTTATATGCAAAGATACAGTTTACAAGCATCTTGAATTATTTCACATTATCTTTTTTTTTTATCTAAGAGCAATCACCGTCAGTAAAATGTATAATGAATTTGAACGTTTAATTGTTTTTTTTAGATAATAAAATCTTCATGAAAGATGGCGACGCTCGTAAAGTTCTAATACGAAATTGCTTTTATAATGAAGTTAAAAGATTTTTCAATTATTCCGTTATCAGTGCATCTTGATTGAAACTTCGTGGTTTAAATACTGTGGCGAAATCTCTTATCTGAAGAAGACAGATTTATCAAAATTATTCACAATTATTTACTTTAAATAATTACAAGTTTGACTATAATGAATCCTATAGTAAATAACCCCAGCGTCTGTCGGGGTACACTTAAGGGCGTGCCCACACGAAGGTATAAATGATATAGATATAGTAGAAGTCACCGCACCAATACAAAAGGTTTAAGGGATGAGCCGCACAATAGCGTACATTCAGCTCGACCTCAATCATGACCATACTTTTACTAATTTCACACAGGGGTCGACTACTGCCACATTATTTCCCACAGGGGTAGATGTAGTCTAGCCTGAGCAGTAAACAACGCAGTTTTTCTTACATCAAATTGTAAATTTTTATTAATTAACTAATACTTCCTTTTCCACTAGAACGAAGCTGTAGGCTTACGCTAGGTTATGATACACAACAATAGTCGAATCGCGGGATTAGAACTACGCGATCGGAAATGCGTGCCTTTAACCAATAGGCGATTGGCGCATTAATTATGTTGCTACTGAACGCATACGTACTACCGCTTAGTCATTTAGTGGTTAGTGGAGAAATCAGTACAAAGGGTTTCCCTTAGAGACCAAAACGACACTGTGATCGGTGGCTACTTATAAAATACACGTAGCGGTACTGTACTGTACTGCTCTGCGTCAGTGTTCCGTCCTCGTGTGATATCTCCGCACAGAAATCATATGTCATTACTTATGAATACGGCCACTATCCACAAACAAGCGCCCTCTATACGTAATTCATTGTCTATTATAAATATCAGACAATAGACAATATGTGTGTGCCGTGTGCGAGCTGCGAAGAGCCTCAATGGCGCTCCACACCGCTGTTAGGACTGGTTAATAGATTTAGGAGAGATATACGTGTGTAGGACACCTGGGTGGGCCGTTCTTAACACTATATGAATACGGTAGATAATAAAAGTTCGATATAATACAATGACAAATTTAATAAACATAATTTTCGAAGCGCCAATAGCCTAAAGGTAATGGGTACGGACTACCGATCTAGCGGTCGTGAGTTCGAATCCCGCCATTCGACTATTGTCATGGACCATATCCTAACACAAGTTCT
>JAODUI010000007.1:7072033-7123021 GCA_027563995.1 Papilio gigon | reverse complement strand
CCGGACCGGACCGTACTCGACATTGTCCAGGTTCGATCCCCGCCATGTACCAATGTGTTTTTCCATTTTCGAATTGCGTATGTACATTATCCGACACTCTTATGGTGAAGGAAAACATCGTGATGCAACCTGCACATATTCGGCGAAGAAATTCAAAGATATGTGTGAAGTCAACCGACACGCACTGGGCCAGCGTGGTTGACTATGACCTAGTCCCCCCTAATAATAGGGTAGGCTCCGAGCCCCTCGGTGGGGACGTATAGTGAGCTGATGATGATGCTGACTTACTTATGTTCTCTTATCAGTTCAGTGCCACTGACCTGGCTTCGCATTTTAATACACGACAATCTTAGTAGCATCGAGAGTGAAAAAAAACATAACAAGTGTAGAATATTCAGAGCAAAGACTTACCCCTGTTATCTTAGTAAACTAGTATACATACGAAGGGATAGTTTAGTAAAACATTTCCTAACAAACTGTTATTATACTGTCCTATTTGATATATTATATTAGTAAAAAAACAAAAGAATGTCATAAAGCAATTTTACAGTATACGTCTTTTCAAATATATAAGCGTCAATAGCCTAATGGTTAAGGGTCCGGAGTTCCGATCGAGTGGACAAGAATTTAAATCCCGAAATTCGACTAATGTATACCACAACCTAGCATTAGCCTAGAGTTTACGTGGAGTGTTAAAAAGAATGTTATTAAATTAACAAGAATCTTCTTATAATTTATTATGCAGATGTATTTATTCATATAGGTTACATTTGCTTGGGAAGGTTGAGTAGGTAACGCAGGCAGCGAGTTAATCGTGTACCATATTTTATCTTCGCGCTAAGGTCCGCCCACTTATCACTTCTAGAGCCCATACATCATACCGTGAATTATGTTCAGGCTGTTTCATATAAAATGTTACTCAGCGGATCGCACCTGTGTTCTAACAGTACATATGTAAACTTGATTTGCTTAATTACTATGGTGTGTTGCAAGCATAATAAAAAGTCCAAGGGATTCACTCACTTTTAAAATCCATAACTCAACTACGTAAAGTAAAAATATCCCTTACATAAAGTAACTTTTCATAGTCCGTTTACGCCATCTATCGTAGAATCTTGAACCTAATACTAACTACAAGAGAGCAATCTTTACATACTAAGAATATAATTTAAAAAAATACCACCGACGACTCCATTGTTTTTTGTCTATGATCCAATTGTCAGTAAAACTGTAGAGTTGTAGTTAGTTTTTTTTATATTCGGGAAAAATATGTATATACTTTTATTTAATGTAAATAAATAAGGCTCGCTTATAATAAAGCGTTCGTGAAACATACAATTTACAAGCCTCACACCTCAGAGATTTACAAGGTAACATTTGTTATTTGTTCAACACGTACGTGCGAAAGCGATGTCAGATTTTTATAAATTGTTTTTGTTTATTTAATGAAACATGTATTTGTTTATGAACTACGGCAAAACCGTAGAATTAGAATGAAATTTCTTATAGATGAAGAACAGTGGTAGAACACATAGGTTACTAACTGAGCCTTAAGTCGCGGTCGACCTCAAACTCGACAGCTTACAAGAGAGTTTATATGTTTGTTAACAGATAACTTCAAAACGACTATACAGATATCAATTAAATTTAACACAAAGAATGTTTCTTTTAGTTAGTGTGTATGGATAGTGTAAATGCGTTAAGTGTGAGTTCAGATATGAGCTGACAGAGATGTATGGAGTACATACTGTGCCGACCCTCCGTAGGAAAAAGGGCAGGTTGATAATGAATGTGTTGGTACATAATCACAAAAAAATATGTATGGTAAATGGAAACATCGACGCCATATTTCTTTACCATAAATGGCTACCGAAACTAGCTCACGCGCAATACGGGTAATCTACCGTTTGTACTGGTACCATACATTAGAGGTTAAACTATAATTATAATAATAACCCAACGTGACCATCTACGAGACAGGTCTTATCACTATACACGACAGGAGTCCACGAGCGGCGCGTCCCTAGCGTATCTGCTTTTCATAATAATAGTCAAAAGGCAACCGTATCCATATTTTTTCTGCAATACTTCTTCATTTACGACACACCGGAAATAAGGGCGATAACATAATTTACCTCTGTAATAACTTTATTTAAAATCGTAGTTTGTAATTTGACCAACAGCCCAATGATTCTTTCCTTTTTTCCGTGTGGAAACAGTCGCACTAATACCCAGCTCAAATCGTTAGAAATGATATACCACAGTACTAATGAATTATTTTTTTCTCAAAGAATTTGTACTGATTTGTCTGTCTTAACGTCATTTACGTAGCGAGCTGTAAATTGAAACGGATGAATAGACAATACGTGACCAATAAGATGGTTGTCGGATCAAGATACTGACAGCCGTCTGATTGAGGAGCGATACTCGAAGATTCCCTTATTGTGTGCGGAAGCATTTTGGTAAACATTGCCGGCAGATTACTGCTTATTGTTCAATACTAAACTTTATGCAATCAAAAATAAGAGTCATAGTTCTGTAACACGTCGTTTCTATGTAACTAAATAATACAATATTTCATTGAAAATATCGATTATTTAATATACTAAACACTTTTTGAATTAATTGTATTTTTTTTGGTCAAATATTTTCCGATGTTTTTTTTTTAATTTACTAATATTTCTTTTATCACTTCAACTAAGCTCTAGGCTTGTGTTAGGATATGGTTTACGAGAATAGGCGAATGACAGGATTCGAACTCTTCACCGAGTGATTGGAAATCCGCATTCTAAAACATTCGGCTTTGACGCTTCACTTAATTACTTTATGTGCGAAAGGAAGTTCTAGAAGTGATTAGATGCGGAAGGCGGAGGAGCGCAGACACAGGTCGATGATGATGTGGAAAGAATAATGACTATGATCTATACAATTAATAAAATCACCGTGTCTGTGTAACATCAAGAAAGTATGAATATGTGCTGCATCCGTTGTTTCTATCGAATATCCATTTTTTTTAAAATTTCGTTCTATCCGTAAGCGAGTCCGCATTTGTTTCGCTTCTCCGAAATGGCTTAGCCGATTTTGACGGGACTTTTACTGGAAGGTAGCTGACGTACGCGGAAATATTCTACGCTGACGAAATCACGGACAATAACTAGTTGGTTTGTGGTACTATTCAAATTCTTTTCATTGTTTCCTTTTCAAAACAATTAGAAGAACATCGTTACATAAAAATAAATCGAGCGGCGACTGGAGCGCTGTTCGTTCGAGCTTTTTTGGAATTGTTCCAAAACCAATATTAAAATAATAACAACACCTTAAAATTCAGTTCGTGTAGTGTTGGCAGCTCTCATTAAAACTGGAAAAACTATTAGTGTAGTAAACGTTGGGAAGTAATCGTTAAAGATATTGATTTCTACATTAATGTATTATATAAAAGTGTACTTCACAAACTACAACAATCTTCATCATCTCAACTTAACGTCACACGCTGCTGAGTGTAGGCCTCCTTCAAAGATCACTGCAATTAACAGCCCTTAGCCGCCCTAATCCAGGATACTTCCACAACCTTGACCAGACCGTCCATCTTGCGGGAAGTCTAAAGAATCTTACTCTATTATAATTGGTAAAGTTTGAATGAATAAATGTTTGTATCTAGGTTCAAAACGGATCTGAATATAATTTTGCGTAGAGATAGATAACTGTCTAGGATAAGACGTAGGTTACTTAATAGGTGTTTTTTTTTAATTCTGTGTGGAAGAAGTCGCCGGTAACAGCTAGCAATTTTTTTAATTAAAGATATCACGTGTTACTGGTACAATAATCACTTCAGATATCCCGTAAGATTAACATTTAACAGTGGGTATGATCTGCGGAATCACATTTTGTTGTGTTCCTACTTGAAGAATGATAAGATTGATGAAATATTAAAAGAGTTAGAGGTTTTACTGCAGTGAAATGCGACAGTTACTAAGAATGTTTAAACAACTTTACGTATAAACATAGTGTGTTCATTTCGTCACAGCTTACATGGCAATTTTTACGAATGACAACACGATAGCTTACACGACAAAGCGGCTCGACTGAGATTGAATTGCCATGTCGGCCAGTAAATACGACATGAAAGAAGACAGATTGCCTCCCCCTCCCTCCATCGCCCTTGCATATCCCGATTCGCAACTCACGTACGCTGAACAAAAAACTTATAGTACGTACGGTATTACATCTGTTAAATTCATGACAATTCGGTACGTAAGTGACGGGAAGTTAAACGAAAAAAAAAACCAAGAGTTATTTAGCGTGGAGCCGGTAAAGTTGAGTTGAAATTTTGTACACACGTACAAAAAGCTTCACAATGTCAATAATAATTGTTTAATCTATACAGACATAGAAAAAAAACATTGCACAGTGTAATACATTTAATTGGTTTAAGCTATTTTGTTCATAAATTATTCTATTCTATTCTATTACTTACAAAAGACGACATGAGAAAATGAAAAAAATATAGAAAAAGGGAAAAAAAACAAGCAAAAAGATGAAGTGAAACATGAATAAACATAAAAAAAGAGAAAATAAATGAAAAAAAAAGAACAATTACAAGTGTTGCAATGCTGAATGGACTAGTTTAGTAAATAATTTGAAAAACAATATTATTAAGATAAAGAAATCTTATAACAATCAGCTATACTAACATGCAAAAAATTAATGAGATTGCATCAGACGTATAAACTCTTAGTTCATTTTCACATCGGAGCACTCGAACAGGATTCGATTGTCAGAAATATAGGGCGACGTTCACACCGCGAGGATTGCGGAGCACATTCGTTGTAAGGAACAAAGGTTATTTCAAAGCGTCCCTATGGAACAATACGATTTTTATTGTGCATATCTACTTCGTTATTCGACATTATCGTCAATGTGTACTGTTGTACAGTTGTATAATATACACGTGTTGTGCAGTTTTTGTTTGCAATTGTACAAAGGTTATCCTTCACTTTAGGTTTGAGCCATAATTAATTCTAAAGAATGGTTCGTTATTTATGTAAGTAAAAAAAATGTACCTAGATATTGTTTAAGAGAATAAATCGTCTTTTTATTCATTAAATACAACAATAGTAACAACGATATATAGAGGCACTAATCATTGAGGTAAGTTAGCGGGCGGCCTCTTGGGAAATTAGTCTTTGTGAATTAACTTTCAACTTCAGTAACTTTTATGAAATTCGTCAAAAGTAGAAATGTCTACAATTTTAATTTACCGACAGGTGGTATTAATATATTAGACAAAAGATTCGTTCGTAAGGCCCGGAAGTTTTTTCCCTCACCACACAAACTGAATTTTATAAAAATGTTTGTTCAAACTAGAAGTATTGTAGAGTATCAGGTAAGACATCTATGAAACACGAGAGAAGACGAATCGTTCAATTTATTTATGAGTGCATGCGAGCCGCTCGTTCACATCAGAGAAACAGTGCAATGCTGCAAAACATTTCAACTTATAATCAATTCCAATAACGGTACTTTAGAACTATCAGAATACTGTTCAGCAAATGTCTTAAGAATTAAAAAATAACAAACATGATTGAAACTCCTTCAGCTCATTATACATCCCCACTAAGGGGCTGCCTTTTGTATTATTAGGAATGACTAGGCCAAAGTCAACCACGCTGGCACAATACGGATTGGTTAACTTCATATTATGCGGGCATCGCGATGTTTTCCTTCACCGTAAGCGCATCGGATAAATGTCAATTTGAAATTCGAAAATCTAAAAACACAGGTAGGAACCTGGACATTGTCGACTTCGGTTTGGTAAGGTCAAGCTGTTACTACGCGCTACCGATTTTCAACATGATTGAATGTGTATAAATATTTAAAATACTATCTTTATTTCTTTGTATGAATATAATATAGTATTTAAACGCCTACAACATCCAATGCAAGCGATACAATGTGACGCACGTGTTACGTTCACAGGCGCAAAGCCTTTTCCAAAGCATTCTCTACAGCAATACAATGTTTGAAACTTAAAGGTGTATTTACATTGGGTATATTCACATTGTAATAGTAAAATAACCTTTACAATAAGCATAGTTTTTGGTCAATTATAAACAGTATGATATAAGACATTATGAACGTAGTAACAAAAATTAAAACATAAATAGAATTGAAGTATCAACAGCTTAATGGTTAAGGGTAGGGATTTCCAATTATGTGGTCGAGAGTTCCAATACCGCCATTCGATTATTGTAAACCATATCTAGTACAAGCCTAGGACACTATTGTCTGTATGTTTCTTGTTTTTTCAATTCTATACCTCGTTCAATATTGCGAGTTATAATTCGACCGTGTAAACGTAAACAGCGCTGATGTTAGTGACATAGTTGTCATCGCGGACGTCGTGATTTATTGATTTCATGCATTAGATTAATGATACAGCTAATTTTTATATAATTTAGTAATATTAAATATTGTAATTTACTGTTTCCGTCCAAATACGACGTTTACCTTAGTAGAGTAGTACCTTAGTAGAGTAAGAGTAGAGTGAATAGGCACTTGTTAAACTAGCGCGTACCATCTTCCCACCACATCATCACTTAGCGTCATGTGGACGACCACATCGCCAAAAAAACTAACACTTGACCACGTGGTCAAGTGTTAGTTTTTTTTGGTATATCTTATATAAAATATTAGTAGATTATTGTTAATTTACAAACAGTTCTTTTACCACTCCAATTAAGCTCTAGGTTTGTACTAGGATATGGTTTATGACAATAGTCGAATGGCGGGATTCGAACCCACGACCGCAAGATCAATAGTCTGTACCCTTAACCATTATGCTATTGTCGCTTTAATATTAGGTATCTAGTACATTTAAATTCACTTGCTTACACTGTTAAATTCTGTTATTTAATGTAAAACTGACAACCGCAAAGAACTTCACAGTAACGGCGCGGTTCGTTCAAGGAAATTGTCGGAGGCGTCGAGGGAAATTAGTCATTTCGCTAAATTATGTTTCAACGCGAGTCGGTGTATAAAGTACCGCAAACGTCCGTCATTTTGTTACCTGCCGCACACGGTTTTGTTACCATAATCTCAACTGGCATACGTTAACCTATCTGGAGTAAAACCATTATACAATGCTACTATACGGAGTGTCCGGAAAAACAGGGATCAAACAAAAAAGGGGCTAGGCTAGTTTGTCCCAATCAAAAAACTATTCAACCGTTAACTTACCGATAACTCTTAATTAGTAATGATTTTCTGTGTTTTTAAAGAAATCTAATTTCTGGACTAACTAGTGCCGATGCTTTGGTTTAGTTTACATCCTAACTCTTGTTATATTTGTTGCCGTTTAATGATGTATTTTATAAAGTCGCTGAGCGCAACCTCCGAGATACAGGATGTACCTAGTGCAAGGACCCTCGAGGTACAGGATGTACCTAGTTCGATGACCCTCGAGATACAGGATGTACTTAGTGAGAGGACCCTGAATGATTCTGTTGTACAATAAACCAACGTTTGATTTTTGATGTTGTCAAATTAGTACTGTATTCTTAGGTGTTATCAATTACTTTTGATTTAAAAAGAAAAAATGGACATCCTGTATCACTTTTATGTTTTGTTTTCTTTTTCAATTCTAAATATAGCTTCTTGAGAATTGTTCTCTTGTAAAAACAGGCCAATTAAGTTTTTTTCTTTTGTTTTATTTAAGAGCGCAATACGTATAAAGAGCTTTGCTGATTACAAAGGAGCCTTTACAAACGGTTTCTAAGCCGTTAATTATTTTTCCATTCGTTTACAAATTACCCGCAAACGTGATTATTTTTTATGAAGAAATAATTATATTTTTGTATTAAATTATGTTCTTTAAATAATTAATATGTGTTCTTGTGAAAATCATAATTTTTAATTTTATAATTGTCATTCGAGTCGCAAATACATGTCGCTTAATTTAAAATAACTAAAAATATTTAATTACATTTTAATATTCTACTATTTTACATATTTAAATAACATTAATCTAATTTCAAACAAACAATTTTAATTTACCATTAAAAAGAAATTATAAAAATATTTGTCCTAGATTCAGTCCTCTCGAAAAGCTCTAATCTTGAATAACTCTTGACTTTTAAAAGCATTTATTATTATTATTAAAAAAACATATCTGATAATATAAAAAGTTAGTTTCAAGCTTTCCTAACGTTTACATTTTAATAGGATCACGGCAAGGTTTATCATATTTCACAATCATTAATATAACTAAAAATAATTTTTATAAGATTTTATAATATTTTACTAGCTTTTTATATTTTTCATAATTTATTAGACTTTATCTCCTTATAGAGTGTTAGTAGAACTTATACGTTATTTTACTTAAGTCCGTGTTATTCTTCTTGAGTTATGTAAGAACAAACATCAATCTATCCAAACTTTCCCATTAATAATATTAATGAGATTAGTTAATTATTAGTATATCTTGTTTTACGTACGTTGATAGAATATTTAGAAGTGCCTTTATACGTTGCTTTAAAAGTGAATTGTAATTTATAAA
This sequence comes from Papilio gigon, assembly GCA_027563995.1. Lineage (NCBI taxonomy): Eukaryota > Metazoa > Arthropoda > Insecta > Lepidoptera > Papilionidae > Papilio > Papilio gigon. The sequence continues at coordinate 7,114,467 of JAODUI010000007.1, read as the reverse complement.
AGTAGTATAGAGCGATCGTGTCCTGCGTCCTGTCTGTAACAATATGCAAGCTAAGTACAATAGTGGAGAGGCAGAAGTGAAGTGTTCAGTCAACTCTAGCGGCCAGCGCTGTTTGTTCGTGCTATAACGAAGCACGCTACTTCCCGTTGCATACTCATAGAAGCCAAGCGATTACTGTATTATACATAAATTCAGATCGATGCATCGTGGGCATCCCACCGGCAAGAATAGGTCTAGTCAAGATTGCATTGCATTTTGGATAGTCGTGAACCGATCATCGTGGGAACATGTGGCTGATGATGATCATGGTTAGTTGTGTGGCCAGATGAATACCAGGTCTTCAATTCGAAGGAACAAATTTAGAGAACCCCTTCGAAAATATATCTACGTTATTCGATAACTTTAAAAACCTTCTACGCATAGTTTTGTAAAATTTAACTAAGATGAAGTTTTAATAGCTCAATGTCATAAAATAAACATCAAAGTTTGCTTTATATTAAGTTTGGTTTTATATACTGAGTCTGCTTAATATCTCAGATTAAAATATTATTTACATATCTTCGATTCGCTTTCGTCACTGTGCAACAGACTTTAAGCTTCTCTCATCATCTCTGTTATTGTTTTAAGGCGACTTATTAATTTTCTGTACTATCATACAAATAATGAAATACATCAAATCAATTTAAAAACTCGTTGCTCAGATTATTAGCCTATTATTTTTACGTCGCGACTTCAATTGAACAAGTACTTTAGATATAATTAAGAACTACTCTGTAATAATGTCCGTGAGCTGTTAAAGAAGAACACTTTGTAAGTCGATCTTACAGACTACGTTTTACACTTTTGTCAAATTTCTGTAAGGTTGGTTACTGTTTGATGATAAATAATGTGATATACCGAAATGAATAATGATATTTAAAAAAAAATGGAGAAGAAGTAATAGGCTTAATTGTTACTGGCAGTTCCAGATGTATTAGAAATCTGTATATGTAAAAATTTAACGTTCCTTTATAAGGGTTTGTAGTGTAATCTTAGGGTAAGGATAACTTTAATAAACATATCTAAAGGGTTTATAAAAATGACAATAATTCCGTCACAGAATTTGTTTTATAATATTGTAACATATCAAAGTTAAGCCCGGATCAATTTGAGCTTATAGGAAATGGAACGAAAATTGCTTCTGAATACATCGAGATTACGCAAATATTTCCGTAGACATTTCTTACCAAAGTAGTTCTAAGAACGGTACAAGGAAAAACTATATTTTAGATACATTGTTGGCACCGTTTCTGCCGCAACGTAAAAGATGGCGCTGTGGCGAGACTTTACTTTATTGAAACGCGATATTTATGTTTATGTCTTGCCACATATCTATGGTCTTAGACATGTTCGCTGTTTAGGTCGGTGTTATTGTGTTTTCAATGACGTTGATGTTTTTGAGTTGTTCGCTTTGAACAACTTTTCTAGAACTCAGATTACAACACAGAAATGTTCATGATATATATCTAATATGTTGTGTAACTATATATTTATAGAATCTTTAACTTGTATGACTTTTTCTGCTAAGGCGATGTTTTTATTTCTCATTGTCCAAAAGAAGACGACCGAAATTGTGGAAAGATGGTGCGAAAGATATGCGTAAGGGAGCGAATTCAGTTATGACGCCTGATAGAGATTTACGGTACATACTATTTTGACTTGATGTTGGGAAAAGGGAAGGTGAAAATGTGTCTTCGAGCGCCTATCTTGTTGTAATAGTTTGGAAAAGCATTAGCGTTCAATACCACTATCAATACAGTAGAATTAAAACATATTACTTTTTCTAATAGAATAAGAGATTAAACTATTAAAACTTTCGTGAGACATTTCACTATACTACTTATAAAACACACTATGAGCGACGGGCCGCGAACGCGCTAAAGTACCGATCCCACTCACCCTGAAGACGAGCCCTCGATTGGCTCGAAACTAGTCGGTACTGACACCGATTTACACGTGAGTTAAACCGTTTTATAAGTAGTATAAAATAAGAGATATAGTGGAAACCGATTTATGGTAAAAGAAATTATATTTCAAATACGAATTTAGCATAATAATTATGAATTGTCAAGGTTTTTTGTGACGAATGTTTCTTGTCTTTCATGTTACGCGGACCCTCGTCATTCTGACATACCCCACGCCCGTCTTACTGTCTACGTACTTACATGTCTATATATTTTTATGTACTTTATATAATCCCAAAGAGATGGGAATAATTCAGTTAAAGAGTGGACTCTACAAATATATCGTAACGTAAAATGTAATCATAATCATCAATGGTAAATAAAATCTACATAGTATTGGAGTCTGTTAACTAGACTTGTTACCTACCACTAGGTAACAAGTCGTTTGCACTGTGTTGTCCTTTTTTCAAAAAAAATAATAAAAAAACACTTTCAATTGATTAATTACATTCATAGTTCTTTGTTATGGAATGGCAGCCACGGACAGGTCGACGCAGCGTTGGTAGACCTCCCGCACGATGGACCGATGACTTGGTCAAGGTTGCGGGAGTGCACTGGATGCGGGCGGCGCAGGACCGGTCGTCGTGGCAATTGATGGGGGAGGCCTGCGTTCTGCAGTGGATTACGTTAAGCTGATAATGATGATGAACACATTTATCGATTCATTTTGATATTATAAATATGGTAAATGTTACAGAAAACCTCAGTACAACATGGCGTTGGATCTTCCATTGAATCTATTTCACTGTTCCTATGACTTAGAGGACTCCAAACAATGGATTTACGATGTCAACGAACTGAAGTCTGTTATAACAATATTGCAAAACGATTGGACAATACATAATATAAAGTAAGATTTTTTTTTGTTGTAAAAATATTAGTAGATTTTTGTTAATTTACTAATGTTTCTTCTAACCATTCCCGATAAGCTTGAATAAGCTTATGTTAGGAATGGTTCACGATAATAATCGAACGGTGGGATTCGAACCTGCGACCGGTAGATCGGTAGTCATAACCATTAGGCTATTGGCTCTTCTAATTTCTTTTTGAGTCATACAATCACTGCTAAACATTGAATGTGACTTGAATTGACTTAAAGTCCTATATCCCTATAGTGTGGCAGAGCTCCCATGGTCCTGGGCTCTGCGCTTGGTCTCGGGCCACGTTATATAGTAATTAATGAAAACACTGGAATACGTCATTTATATTCTGGTATATTTTCAGTATCGTTTCAATCCAAACGTTAAATAGTTAACCATAAACAAACTGCACTGCTTTTTTTTTTAATAAAACACATTTTCCCGATTAAATATGTGATGTTAAGTTGTGCAAATTTTAATTTCTTTTCCAAATAAATTAAATGAGTGTTTTTATTATTACTTATATAAAAGAAAATTTTAAAAGGTTTATAGCCGTCATGTAACTTTAGTAATCACGTGCGTTCAAACGACCTATTACTTTCTTCGTTACGTGGGACAAGTGACGACGTCGCAACGTTTAAATTAAATAATTCTATACCAGTTAATAAACGCGAGTACAAAGTTGGCTACATCCTCAATAAATACAGAAGTGTTGACCTGTCTAGCGCTGTCCACTATATCCTGTTATATCCGGTTCCAAATCATGTTGGTACTCTACATTGAAGTGATGTGGTCCTGTAACTACATTGTATTTACGTATACATAGCACAGTACTTCAAGTCCCTACGAAATATGGTCAACAAGAGAGGACGGTGACCTTAGGAATTAGAAAGTGATGCAAAACGAAACAGAGAGAGCACTGACATCCCTAACCAGATCTAACGCCATTATTATCAGTGTGTGCCACTTGACTGCGGGACATAGTCACCGCTGTAAGGCCATCACTTAGCCCACCACACAGGCCAGCATTAACAACGCAGCGGCTCACGCGAGGCTTGCGCAACGAGGAAACATATCGTCCGCTGCATACGCAGCACTCCGCCGTCCGCTGCCGTCCCAGTCATTTTGTAAATTGCTGGAACGAATCGTCAAATCGAAATTCAAAATTTTGCGGAACTTCCGGTGTAAATCAATATCGTTTTTTTATAAGAGAAGGGGATAAAAGAATGGCGCGATCACAAAGGTGGTCGTAGACGCCCTTGGACATCCGCAGCACTAGAGCATCTGCGTTGCCGGCCTTTAAGATAGAGGTGTGCTCGCGTCTTGAGGGACCCTAAGTAGTATTGGTTTGGAAATACGGCCGAGGACAGTAACGTTTTCACAGTATTGTATCCGGTTTGAAGGACCATAGACCAATAAGAGATCAAAGCTCGAACGTACAGTCGGGTTAGGTTGACAGTCGAGTGTGGCGTTAGAGATGCCGTTTGCGTGTTGTCATTTGGCACGTATTGTGACTATTATCTGTCTATACCTTTGGCCGGAATGATAGCCTAGACTGTGCGACGTGTCTAACTGTTTATTACTTAAGTTGTCATCTAGTTTCCATGTTTTTTTTTTACCTTAGATAACAGAACTCGTTTGTTATTGTAAATTTATCAAAAAGATATTTGCTCATTCAGTTTCCACATGTTTTTATAAGTAAAAACAAATAATAAGAATGAAGATTAAGAAAAACGTAATCTGAAGCATGTGTGCGCTAAAAATGTACACGTGTCTATATAAATCAAAAGGTAAATGTTCCCAGGAATAGCGAATTTCTAAGACAAGTACTATTTCTCATTACGCTAGTGGCAGTGAATGCTAAGACGCCGCCTGTAAGCAGGTGCCGGGTCGTTGGGCGGCGCCGCACTAACCATTGTTCCTGGGGTTACACGACACCGCAACGTACTGTTATCGTGCCATCCTACATGCCGTACGAGTGTACGGTTTTATGTTCTACACTTGTTCGTGTCATAAAGCTGTTTACATTGCTTATCTTACATTTAACGTACATATTATATTAATAAACCAAAAAATACGACTACTTTTTTAACAACCTAGAAATAAATCTTTATAAGAGAACAGCTATAATATATAGCCACAAAACCCAGACAAAAATTATAACATATAATTTCGGCTAAACTGAGGTATGAAATCAACAAAACCAGGCGGGAGGTATCGATCCCGCGGGCAGCGGTCGCGGCCGCATTTTCGGCCGTTCGGTTCGCTAATCGGAAACAAGAACTATTTGCTGCGCCCGACTGCGCCCGCAGTTCCGTCGCACGCGATATTGATAATGTTTTATGTTAGTTGCACACGAAGACAGCACAGACAAGTAGGAGTGTGCAGTACTGCTATTGTTTGAACGCGAACTCTGCTAAGTGTACTGACCGAGCGTGCAGATCAACGTAACTGTGTACCAAAAATGTATTAAAACTGCGATATTTCTCATCGTTTCATTAAATAATTTTATGTTTGTTAACCTCTCATGTTAATTCAATATCATTTTAAAATCCTCATTCATGATACAAGCTAGAAAGTAATTAATAGTAACATATGTGGTTTCTAATAACATTTATATTATTAATCATAAAATTGATGCATAAAATAGTTTTCATTTCACATTGATAGTATATATCTTGTACTGACTGTAAAGGAGAAGGTAAGACGTGTGGTGACGGAGCGCAAAATATTAAGAAAGATCATAGAGCCAGTGCAAAGAGACGATGGAACGAGGCGGTTAAGGAAGAACGTAAAAATTGAGCTACTGGTGGCTGAGTCGAACATCGTTGGTCAAATAAAAACAAAAGCTCTGCTGGCTCGGCCACCTAGAAAGAATCGATGATGGTCGCAGTGCAAAGCGCGCGTACTTGGGACGGCCAAGTGGTCGATTCCCGGTTGGCCGCCCCACGTATCGCTTGGTAGAAGAGATACAAAAAGACCTGAGAGAGCTGCAAGTCCAGGACTGGGTCACAATGGCACGGAATCGAGTTGGTTGGAGGCTTTTGCTGTCGGAGGTCAAGACACGCTTCGGGTCGTTGCGCCACAATAGTTAGTTATATATCTTGTCATCGAAACGATTAAATTATAATAAAACAGAAACAACCATTGAAAAATTCGAACACTTGAAAAAGCAGTGTAACACGAATTATAATCAATGTTTTCCATTATATAGAGCTGCCTGGCCGCTTCGTATAAATGTTTGTAATTACTACGAGATCAACTCCCTACTGTTTGATATACAGCGAACGCGCCGGCACATCGCGTGCACATCGCGCTTACGACCTCGTTATAACGTTGTAATGTCCGTGATAACTGCCAACTAAGTTGAACCTGAGAAAAAATAAAAACATATTTACGTCACTGACAAATAATATAATTGTGTACCGCCATAATCCGTTCCGATTAAGAACCTTTTACAAAAAAGTTATCATTTGTTTCTCAGATGTTATTAGACTCCCAACAGAGCACAGGCTTGGCCCACATTACAAGGATTCATCGTAATGTAATTGTGACTCAACGACCCGACCAGATCAAACTGTCCGCCAATAAGAAGTCTGTTGTCAGAGTGAGCGCTTTGTGCGAGAACTTATTTCGTTTCTTGTACTCGATTTTAATTTAATTCTCCACAAATCAGTGTTCGAAGCTACTTTATCAACAAACTTAACTTTCAACAGCAAAGTGAAAATTCCCAATGACGTTATAATTCTTATTTTAATAAGAATACGACGGGGCGTTGAAATATATAAGCGGAGTACTATAGAGTGATTTATAATCAAAAATAAGTAAATAGATAATGTGAAGGAATTTATACATTTATTTTAATATAAACAGGAAGAAAGGCTGTTGAAATTTTCCGAACATCTGTCTATGGAGTCATTAAACAACCGTAGGTGCTGACGTTTGCCGGCGCCGACTGTCCGCTTCTATATGGCGTCCCGGGCGCCCTCCAGCACGAGAGGGTTAATATTTGTATTGCGACTTTAGCGGAAATGTTCCAGACAAGCTACAGCAAACATGTCTCGAGTTTGTTAACTCTTAAGCCCGTTACACACGTTCAGTTTTAACTGAACAGTCCCACTGTTCATTTATATCGTACGGGCAAAGTAAAACTGAGAAGTGCACAGTTTGTCATTAATATAATTATACGAGAAATGTTACGATTCACAAGCACCGCGATGTACGCTCACGCCAGTAACGTTCACGTTTATATCCAAAGTAAAACAGATATATTTCGCACAATATTCAACTCAATAAACCAAAATGTACCGAAAGATAATATAATCTGAGAAAAGACGTAACGCAGATCGTAGACAATAAAATATTTTATACTTTTCCATACCAAAGCAGCGGGGTTGCCACTTTACGACTCTTTACCCTAAATTGTCGAGAAAATTTTGTTACTTAAATATTATCCCACTATTTTTATAGCGGGAGCCGAGGTTACGACACTGGCCATAAGCAATAATCAATAACATCAAATAACTCTTACAAACATTTAAAATATTTCCGATATAACTAGTAATATTAAAATTTAAATAACCACAAAAAAGTCTGATAAGTGTAATAAAAATACATAATGATTACATAAAATAATTGAAAAGGCTATGGAAAATATGAAATTGTCATTTAATAACCGGCGGCCATGTTTAATGTTGCCATTATCCGCGTATCTGATTGGCTCTTCCGGCCGCGGCGTTTGATTGTCAGCAAGTTCATAACAGCGCTTAAAGTCAAGGTCACGTGTCGACCGTGCGGCGGTCACGTGGTCTGTGATGAGAGGTGACGCGGCACGTTTGATCCACCGATCATCGGACCCATCTTTGGAGTAGCCAATAGCTTAATTGACCGGCACCGACCGGCGTAGGGTACCGCCGTGTACCGTGCCCCAGCACAAGTCTTGTGCGTAGTTTGAATGTTTAAAAAAAATAGTAAATCTTCAAATATCTACCAATATTTCATTAAAAAAATAACCTATATAGATGGATATCTCCGTCTCATAGATTTGATGTGACATAATTTGTTACTAAAACCAACAAAAATGGCCACCAAAGTTCGTTTAGCATTTAATCACGATTAATTATTACATTGACATATTGCTGATATTGTTTGTAGAACACAAAAACCTGTTATATAATATTTCTTATATATACTGTGGATAATCACTATAGATAGACTATCTACTACTATAGACAGACATCACTAAGATGTACTTTAAAATATTGCCATAACATCTGAATATCAAAAACAATAAAATATTAATAGAACAGCAGAAAGAAAAACATTAAAATGAGAGAAGAGCCGGATCTTAAGAAATACATGTATTTTAATAGTGTACGATTCAAATTACCGCGTATCTCGATTTTTTATAGGAATCTGACAATTCAGGATTGTTCCAACAAACACACAGTTAGGCTTAAATCACGAAATTAACAGCAAACTGTTCGCCTTCGCAACATTTTTTACGCTTCGTTTCGCGGTGTACTAGAGGGTTTATTGTATTTAAAATTGTAGATACATAACAATAATGAGCTAGACGCATGTGCAGCGTGGCACCGTGGCACCGTGTAGTCGGCAGCTGCGTTATACAACCAGCTCGGAGTTATAATTCATGGCATGTTTACACTAATGCTACACCGCGCAGAAGACACGTTCCGAGCAAAAACTGGTTCCCATCGCGTCGACCACATCATTACTGAACTAATTGTATACTATGTTGTGTTATGTCGAAGATTATATATGTTTCCACTTGCTTGTAGGTTTCTTCGTTTTTCCTTCTTCGATTTATGTCGGTTTCATCTGTTGGTTTATATATTCAAAACAGACTTTTAAAACTCGAATACGAAGCTACAAGAACTTATTATTCTATTTTAAATGTGGTCCTCGTGATTTTTATAAGAACACAAATTTACCTGAATTTTATAGTAACACTATAAATACAAAAGTTTTAGTTGGAAAGATGCTCGTTTGAAGATATATCCAGAATTACTAAAGGGATCTGGTTGACATTTGCCACCGAGATAGATTACTGCCTAAAGTCTGGACTACTTGAAAGTTTTTTTCCGCACGGACGAAGTTAACGGACAAAACTAGTCCTTGTTAAATGATTACAATGTAAAATCGATATCACAAATATCCATTTACTATGTTTGTTTGTTGCTATATTTTTCATTAGAACATTTATTTGTAAGCTAACAAAGTCGCCGTTACTCGGACTTTGTGTGGGATTTACGCGGTCCATAAACCTTCACATCACTACTTGAGAAAGTAAATCCCTGCCTAAGTGACCCTCGTCAGAACATGATGGGAGCCGTGTTATAACGTGGGGCAACATTTAAAGGCATTTAGCTGAGTAACATAGCTGTTAAACGTACTTACTTCAATCAAAGTAACCGTATTGAAAGCTTCTAACATGTGTACATGTACAACAGAAATAATGAACAAGATATACTTCGACCACACATTTGAAATGCAATCTATATATTGTGTAAATATATAATGGAAGTAGTTAACACCACAATGGCTACGCGGATCAGGATGGCACAGAGATAGATTACTGCCTAGAATAGTGCACTCAAAAGCTTTATTATTTCGCGAGCAAAAGCTTAACCTTCTTTCAATTCAAATAATTGTGATAAAACACAAATTACAATACAAAACAACGACTAAATATAATGTATACATTGCTCTTTAATTTGTCAACAATTAAACACATATATAAATCGGCGCATGCGCAGTACGACACATTTATCTTTGTTGACATAAATGTTAGGTGCGATTAAAATGTTAATGTGTCTGCATCTACATCATGTCTGTTTGTTCGCTCCCGACTACCCCATACAAACAAAAGGGTAGCAAGTTTAACACTGCTATATACACTACGAATTAGTGTACGTTTATTTTTCATGTATGTTGTTTCTCGACAACTTCACAAAACTAGTAATATGACAAGTTTAATGAGCCTCAACACATTTGGGTAGTTATTTACTATATGCTGATAATATATAATGTTAGTGACGCAATATTTGAAATGTCATATATAATGCAAACACAATTATGTTCAACAATTATGTTTAATTTCAATATTTTCTCCTAATCCCGTGTTAAAGCAAAAATGCAATTAAAAAAATGTCCGCTTTACGAAATAATTAGAATTTAATACGAGTTCCGAACTAAATGAAAACACAAAATCACAAAGAATTTATTTGGTATAAATTCCATTACATACACGTGACAGTAGGGGAGCTGCGTTTGTTGTGAATGAGATTTGAACGAGAGAAGGAGTGAACGAGATCGAGTGATGTGACGAAGGTGTGACGGTTCTTCAGGGATCGGTTACCGTTAGTTATAAGTAAGGGTCCAGGACTCGAGAGGTCATAATCAATAAATATTGTAGCTATTTTCGGTAGTAGTATAAAACTCCAAGTTATGCATTGAAATTGAATACAAAACACGTAACAATGTCGCCGGTAGAATTAACACGTGTAGGCTTCGTTGTTGTAATCGTAATAATATTGTCACACGTTCATCCATCATTTTACATCAAAAGGCAATATGGTATGTATCCATAATTCGATTAAATAACGCATCAAGCCGCTGCGAAGCGCGTTGTAGCAATTACTCTGATTATTTGACCGGCTGGCTGTAATATCTCTCGTTATTCGCTCCCATTGCAAACGGCTGTTCACAGTAGAGTTTAGCGTTCGCGTAATGTCCCAAATGTTATTGTTAATTCACACCTGCTGATACAATTAATAAAAGCAATGAAATTAATGCCAGCTACAAAGGACATGTGTTGGTTGTATACCTGCTTAGCTACGCCTGTGTTTTCATTTAAAATCGCCAGTCTGACCACTTAGACAGTTAAAGTATTTTGATTATCTACTTAGGCTAAAAACTGCAATGTTATAGATAGATAAGTTTTGAATTGTATATCATTTAGTTTGTATTTTTATCAGGACTGCAAAAGATATTAATAGTGGTATAGCCAAACACTTTGAAACGAATGCCCGCTTGATCGGTTCAATACCTAAATAAAAGACAGGCGTCAAGTGGCACTAATTCCGCGATTCGACTGATGAGGAACGGATGAGAAGGAGGACGCATACGTTGGAGAAATATTGTCTTTCTTGGAGTTACCTCCTCTATTGATTGAAGATAACGCACCTGCAAATACGGATGTCTATGGAGGGTGTTCACTGCGCAGTTTGCATGAAATCAAGCGGCCGTTTGCTCGCGCGCCACGTAATACTATAAATAAGGGACAAGCGGTCCACTTGACTTTTTAAAGATTAACGACTAGCATATAAACATGTTTTCATCCCATTATATTTGCGCGGAGATCACATGTATATTCATAAAGATCGTGGAACTGCGCGCAAAGTATGCTAATAACGCACGAGGCACGCCTCAGTGTCAGCCAGCTAGCGATACAATATCGATGTTATATCGATTATAATTATCCGCGCTAGTACACCACGAACCTGCCATTAACGTGCACAGCTTTATGATTGTTATCATAAACATCCTCGTGATTGCACAAGATGTATACATTTTGCATAAATTTTATTCCTTTTTAATTAAGAATGCTCATTGGGGTTTTTTACTGATGAACGAATACAAAACTGAGACTAGATTAATACCATCGTCATCAACCTATCTCTGTCCACTGCTGCACATAAGCCGTATTTTATAGTACGGTACACAAAACACACAAATATACACATGTACCAATACTTGTAAATGCCACAATAACATTTATATGAACGTTTCTCTAGTTAAGAATAAAAGTATTAAAGATGTGTGTCATCAGGTCGGTTCGTCGTCAAGTGATGAGGCATCTAATCTTCAGTAGCTCGAGGGCTGGTCAGTGGGTCAGGCGGCGTCGACGTGGACGTAGGCGCGCTGCCAATGCCACCATTGACACTGCCACTATTCACAGATTATCTTCAAATGACTATTGAATTTGTATGCTAATACAAGGTGCTCGGAGCTGGGATTCAATGTCGTAGGATCGATGTGTTATTTTTATTTATAATCAAAGAATGTCTATTTATTTTTAATAGAATAACAAAGTCAGTAAAGTGATTAAAAATATTTCAATGTTTAATAAGGTCGCCCTTCTCATATCTACTTCCGATGTGGAGACCGAAAGCTTCTCAAAAAAAACTTTTCATATCGTGTTTTGCGCGTATCGTTGATTTAAAAAGAAAAATGTTGATTTAGTATTAATTTATTATATATAAATGATATATTGTTATGACAATTATTAAAGTAATAATGTACTTAAAACATTATGAATGAAATAGAAAAGATAGAATGTTCATCACATTTTAATGTTAACATTGAAATTCAAAACCCTAAACATAAAATATGAAGCGTGGCGCGATCTCTGGAACTTTTGGCATAAAACATTGTGAGCGCGCAGTTAAAGTGCAAATTGTTTGAAATGAGACTCGAAGTGGGACATGAGGAGCCACTTAAATTATTAACATCTCAGAGTCGACCCTGGCCGAGTGCATTTGCTCCTCGACATGATGCGCTTTATTTATTATAATTACATTATGTACCTCGGCGTTAACGCCTTGAACATGTTCTACTCGAAGATGTCCAGCGGCCGAGCGACCTTGTTATGTTACCTAATGCAGGTCACACACATTAGGTTCTTCAAGATGGTACAAACCTTTTCGACATAACCGAGGCATTCGTCCAATAGCTTGTGTAAGAAATTGTACAAATTTTTAAAACAAATATTCTTAACAAACCGCAAATGTCGAAATTCTAAAGAATTTTGTTCTATAAATAATTTGAATGACACAATATAGCCAAAAATAACTAGGCTTGATTACAGTGACGTAAACACAAGTTGTAGAACTGTCGCGGAATTGAAACGAGGAAGGTAAAAGCTGAAATCAACGTCTTAAGACAAAGTAACGCCCGCGGCGACCTCTGTCGGCTGCAGCGGACCAGCGCTACTCGCCGCTCAAACTTAATGAATTTCAGTCCAAAGGATTGATTACAATGAACCAAAATAGCCCGGAGTATGAAACTTACTGTTCTGTACTCAACGTGGAATGTAAACAGACATTAATATTTTAGAGATATTGTACATAAGACCGTCGGTGGCGCAGTAGTTACACGCTTGACCGGACCGGACCGGACCGTACTCGACATTGTTCAGATTCGATCCCCGCCATGTACCAATGTGTTTTTCATTTTAGAATTGCATATGTACGTTATCCGACGCTCTTCCTATGAAGGAAAAGATCGTGATGCAACCTACACATATCGGCGAAGAAATTCAAAAATATGTGTGAAGTCAACCAACACGCACTGGGCTAGTGTGGTTGACTACGGTCTAGTCACTTCTAATAATACGTTAGGCTCCGAGCACATCAGTGTGGACGTTTAGTGAGCTGATGGTGATGATGATGAAGCGACCTTTATTATAAGAGGCCTTGCTTGTCGATTCTAATGGGCAATATACTTTTGTCACATTAAAAAAAAATATTAGGTGTGGCTGCCGTAGAAATAATAGAAACATAGTCCGTCCGATACCGAGTGGTTATTGCAAAATGATATAAAGCCGACAATAAATTGGTATTTATCCAAGCTTACCGGCATTGTCCGCAACAGCGTTGCACAGGTATTACGATTTATGTGAGCGTTCTCCATTTTCATAAAATAAATCGCAAGAACTAATAAAACTAACGATTTATAGAACGATTAAGTTCTCTCTTAGTCTTACTGACACTTGTAGAATAAGGACGAAAAAATTGAATTAACGGCGTATCTCGTTCAACAATACAACTGGAGATATGTATCAACTGAACTGAGTATGTTTTTGTTACATTTATATCTCTTATAGCATAATAGCTTTTAGAAACAATACCTAGTCGCTTCTTTCTGTCGTGACCTAGTGGAAGAAACTAATGTAAAAACAACAAAACTTTATCCAAATGTCCGTCATTACAAAGTAAACAAATGTACAGATAAATATGGCAGTTTAAAGCATGCTATTAGTTAACCTTCGCGCCGCTTTGACGATCGGTCACACATTATATCATATTGTGGCCAATTCGGCCCATGTCAAGATGGTACTTTGTTCAGCTGACGTCGGCCAAAGCGTTGCGTAACGAACTCGTTAAGTGTGAACTTGACATCATTGGGACGCTGTTGGCCAATGTTTGGTTTATGTGCAGCTGAGCCTGCGCACACACGGCCGTAGATGGCACGGCGCCTCGAACGTAAACATTGTAAACACACAACTTTATTATTTTCTTTGTGAATTTAAAACAAGATTTACTTAAGATAGTTTTTTTGCTTGCAAATTTAATGAATCGTCAAAATGTTTATTATTAATTTCAATAAACGACAAAGGAATTGGAAATACTAAAAATCGCCAACAAAGACCTTTTGAGCTATAAAAGTTTTATTAACAGTCTTTTTAATTAAGTAATCAAGATAAGAAATAAGTTGAAATAAGTCATTTGTAAGACATAATTTTGTTTGGCAGGCCGGGCAGGTATCGTCGGCAAATGTAACTGAGATCGAAATCCTATCGTAAATTAAGTTAGAACGCGGCGAGTGGGTAAGAGGGATGATCCGGCGGCTCTTCTATCAGTCTTACACAGCTAAGCAATTACTTAATCTCAACTTAATCCCCGGGAACGGCGGTCGGTTACCTTAACTACTTTGTCTTACATTTTATTCGGGTTTAAATAACATCATTTGTATTTGTAACCGACTGGTAATTGATACTCAGTTATGGATTATCTTAAATTCTCTTTATTTATGAATCGTTCATTGATTTTGCTCGTTTCTAATTAACAACTGGTTCTTCAACATTCTTTATTATTTCATATTAAACTCTTTACTGCAAAACAGAGGTTGTAGAGGTTGTAAAAGGTCGCTCTAATACCTGTCCACTAATTAACTAATAAATTTGACTCAAAGACCTTTTATATGATGTTTTTAAATGGCTCCATAAACAAACTTTTTTCCTTTTGACAGTCGTAAATTTTGCATCAGTATTTAATCGATTTTCGTCCAATTACCGGTTCACGTCACCGGCCGGTTGTGATCAAATAAATTTTAAAGTCGAATAAAGTTGCGCTTCTCTGGAAGTTGAACGAACTATTTATTGGTAAATTATTTTTGTTGTTAAATAGTTTAATGGCTATGTTATTTCCTCTGGATATTTCAAGAACTTTTAATTATATAAAATCAAATGACATCATAAGAACTTCGTCGGCACTAACTGGCTGACGGAGTTATGACATTAGAATTTTACAGAATGTAAATAATTCTACAGATATAAATTTCAATAACGGAACCATATTTACATTTTATTTTACTATATTATTATTACTATATTATTATTATTTACGATATAGTTTTAGACACAGATTTAGTTTTAGCAAATGTAACTGTCGACAAAATATGTGCAAACTACATTTTATATGGCAACATCTTGATTTACGCGCCAACTGAGTTTTATAGCTTTTAAAACAATTAAGTGCAACTTTGTGCCGCGCTGCCAGCAACAGGAAGCCGTCATTGTTTATTGTTTTCAGAACTCATGAAAATTTGTTCGCATGCGAATGAAATTTCATGACGTAACTTTTTTTAATATTCGGAGATATTTTCTCTTCGGTTGTAATATTTTTTTTACGTACATACGAGGATATTCAGGAAGTTAATGTTTTTATATCCATACAATTAATAAAATTAGAGTGTCTGTATATAATATTGATAAAATCTGCTTGTGTTGCTTATAGGAAATCAAATTTTTTAAATTGCTATCGGACTTGCGTACGTCCGCGTTTGTTGCGGGTAATTTGCTCGGTTGGACAGATTTTGACAAGCCATTAATTGAAGGTAGCTGGTGTGTGCGGGAGTCACTCGGGTTTTTTTTTAATTCTACGCTGATGACGTCACGGGCAATAGCAAGTATTTTATACGAAATAGAATTGGGATGAACTACAACTGTGACTTCTTTTGTCTATGGTTTTACTAATTTCTGGATGTTTGAATACTACAATGAAATAAAAAATATTGCGAATTTCGTAGAGTGTCTAGCGAAGTAACCAAACGTTGCCAAATTTACGTGACTGGTGACGCGGCCCGGGGGAGCTGCAAATTTTATGACGCAAATTAAAAGTTTGTTCCAATTTTATATAGTTCCCCATAAATTTCAAGTCTTACATGTACGCGGTAATAATTTTCATTTTGAACAAATAATTTTAATTTATGTTCGAGCGAACTAGTGGTGGACACAGGGTAACATTGGCTATTCTCACAAAAAGCGGGGTTATACAAAAACTTCCAATTACATTTAAAACTTTTAACTGTTTGAGAAAGATCTAAAAGGTGAGCTTTATCTGTGGGCGCTGTAGTGCCCCCGCCAATCATGTACGTTCTTTCCAAACAATAACAGCATATTCACGGGTAACATGTTAAACATGAAATACCTCCGGATATCGCGTGAGTTGAGAACACTGCGGATATTAAACTGCAAACGAACTCAAAAGAATTTCGTTTTCTATTAAAACTTCTGTCTCGCGACTTTAAATAACTTATCGCTAATAATATCCGTTTACTTAGTTTTTTATAAGTTAAATTCGTGACCAGTTTACTAGAGATTGAGTGTCCGTACTTGACATCAAGATTATGAAGTACGCAATTTTTACTCAATTTAATTGTTAAATCTGTATGTAAAAAAAAAAAAAAGAATGCTTCATAAGTAATGTTTATAATATGTACATGACGGGAATCGAACCTGGACTTATTACACCCTTTGAAGTTGTTACCTTAATTATGTGAAGTAATAATCTTGTTTAGAATATTGTAGAAGAAATTCTGAGGCACAATGACCGCTAAAGCCTTATTAAATTAATATTCGTATCTATAATAACCTTCGGGTATACAGAGCTAAGATATCGGGGCTAGATTAGGTTGCTATTTTTTTTAAGTTTTTTTTTTAATATAAGCAGTTGAATGTCGCCTTGGTGCGTTGACCTGCAGGTGATCTGACTAGTTCGCGACTCAGAGGTCGGTGGTGTTTATGGGATGTCCGTGCGTTGAACTGGCCCCGGGTCATTTGAGCCATTAATTAAAGCATTCGGACAACAAGATTTTCTTGAATAATTTAATAATTAAATTTGTTTTGTTTTCATAATATAGTTTTTTTTTAATTTAACGACGGCGCGCGGGACACGGGAAATAATAAATAAACATTGTCGTAATCTTAATGTTTTTAATTGGGTTCTTTAATTATTGATATCGAGTTATTCATTTATAGATATTGGGAATCCTAACGCCATCTTAGATTTCATTAAAATATATTGTAATTA
This sequence comes from Papilio gigon, assembly GCA_027563995.1. Lineage (NCBI taxonomy): Eukaryota > Metazoa > Arthropoda > Insecta > Lepidoptera > Papilionidae > Papilio > Papilio gigon. The sequence continues at coordinate 7,097,211 of JAODUI010000007.1, read as the reverse complement.
TTAAAAAAAATGATTGTATTAAAATAGATTTTTTCACGTTTTTACACATGCGTATCCCCCTAATACGCAAACCAAGGAAAACAAACATCCGTTGCATGTGCATCCATGTAATGTGCTCACAATATGTTTTAAACGAAATGATAACATGAGATTACGTGTTGTTAGTGACTTGTCAGTTTGTGAAGTTACCGATATCTAAATTTCCACGTGGCACATCCCGCACGTCGTTTGTGCTGCCACACCATTCTGTGTTCAGTCCTTACTTGGGGAAGGTTGTTCGGAAAGAAACTGTCAATAAATGCTTATTTGAGTTAGAAACAAGTGGGGCAGAAAGATATTGTACGAATGTATCACGGTATGATTTTTCCTCGTCGCACAAACTTTTGGGAAACACTTTTTGTTTTACACTTTTGTTTTTCTACGTGCCAAAGTAGAAAGAAACTTTGTCCCGGCCCGTGTGCACTGTACCTCTATTTAATCGTCTATTTTCCGCGATAAGCACGCTTCGATGAAAAATTCATTTAATTTTATTAACTCATTCAATTCAAATTCATTTAATTCAGAACGTTATAAAATATTTTCCATGTCAAGTCCTGCACAAGCACAAAATTATTCAATTTACAATCCGTGCTATGTTTATAATTTAATACATTAATTTTTTAGCGCGAATATAAATTTCAAGATGGCGCCAACAATTCAAAACGTCACAAGCGATCTCGTCCTACATTCGGCTTAGAAATTTTCAACTAATTGAATTAAATCTTGCGTTATTTAAATTTAAATACATTTACAATTAATTTCCGTTCTTTATTCGTTTCAATAAAAACTTTATATTACTACTTAATTAACGCCATCTGTATGTTACATAGAAACACTTTGTTTATATTAGTAGCCTCGAGATGGCGCTAGTATCACATTAAGTCGCGGTTTGGTTTTACGATACTATCGACGAACGCATTGTTTTAATTTCTCTTCTATAGTATGTTATTGTGCGCTACCTAAGGCAGGCGTCCTCGTGCTCTGTGCACGTGCTCATTGTTCAACGAGAACTTAAATTAAATATTAATTACACTAAGCTCGGTTACAATTCACACGGTGTGCAATGCGGCCGGCCTTCGCGCGTTCGCTGAATGCTGATCACACGATATAGGGCATGATCGATGTGTGATGTCAGCTTATAACAGTTATTATAGCAGTTACAATACCGCTATTTTTCATACATAATTTGTCCCTTGTTTGGTACAGACACATAATATAAACGAGAGTTCTGGAGATACGTAATGAAGTCCATCCATCCATTTAAACTTTCATATTTATATTAATAGTAAGATTATACATATAAGATAGTGTTTTGTCTTACAAAATATGCAAATAATGGAAATAACAAAAGAATCAGATATTTTTTTACAGCCAACCAAACAATCAGCTATTTTCAACTAACGTAATAGCCTGAGTGTTAACTGCTATTTTTCTCTCCCAACATCTCTAGAGTAGAAGGAAGGCCCAGCCCGTGCTCGCCCCTTTTAGGGCAGCAAGGACTAACTCTAATGGCTAACAACAAAAGGCTGCCATATTCGACAGTAAACAAAGCGTTATATATCTTACATAAGGAGATCATTTAAAAGTTGTATTAACTAGTTATATGTTATGGTAACTACTTTTTGTGGATCTTTAACGACATACATAATGTACAGTCCTTTAAAATAGAAAAAAAACTTGTTAATCCTTCTTTACGTCCCTACCAATATTCTCATATTTTCATTCTTATTATATTTCATTCAATTGTATTTGATACATTCCCCGCGGACGTTTATTCTAACAACGACTATTATTCATATAAAAATGTAGGTCAATTCCTTCCTAAGAATCCGATAAAAAACCTCATTTACTAATGAGCTGTTGCGGAGTTTTCAAGTACGCTCAAGACGGAAAACCTCTGCGTCGAAGTAAATATGTATAAGACAGACTACGCTTTGCTTTGTAGACATATCGACAGAGTTGCGATAATCGGGAGAGTACTTAGTCGATTGCAGCAACTGAAAACTATAGGTGATCACTGCAACTCAAGTCTGCACACTTCTATATGTGAAGTTGTTGACGGTCGCCAGCTGCGGCGAGCTAAAAGTAAGTAACCCGCTAGCCATATCACGATTAAAGGTACATTATCTAAATTCCTGGTACGGTCAGACGAAGGACGTTAAAATTCAAACAGATTAGAATCGCAGCCGTAATGGAACGTCCGAGTGGGAATTTGAAATTCCAATCTAGCTAGACGAGGCGAACCGACGCGAACACGAAATAAACGAAAGTATTAGCCAGCATTGGCTGGCGGGAAACAAATGAAGATAACCAGTAAATTTATTTTTAGTTACAATTAAATCACGGTTTTACTTTATATCTTGTTAGTTTACTAACATCCCTTTACCACCCCAACTAAGGTCGAAGCTCGTACTATGATATGGTTTACGACAATAACTCAATGGGGTTCGAACATTCGACCTCTGGAATGATAACCCGTACCCTTAACCATTAGGCTACTATATATCTATAATGGTGTTTCGCCCTAGAACGAATCAATAGCTGTCATTTTAGTGCAACAATATAAATGAATGATTACAGCACAGCGTAAAAACACAGAGCAGTTCGACAGTGAGTAGAGTATTCGAATACTGTGAATATTGCTGTGTTCCGGTGACCTGGGGAGTTTTTGCGGATTAAAACACGTACAGCGAACAATGTCGGATGCAACACAACACGTTAGCAGCTTTGAAATTTATATAGACAGGCACTTAACGACGGCATATTGTTGTCGCTCCTGCCGACCTCTCAATGGAAATATAAAATCTTTTCGATCCTACATCATAACTCAATTTGCGGCATAGAGTGTACAAAGTGCACTTTTCACGCTATTGTAGTACTAAGTAGGGTAAAAAGCGCGGGAAAAACTAAGTCAACAAAATGGACGCCTTTCAAACACCTTTGTCCGACTTATAGTTACATCATCATAAATCAGGGGGCGCGGTAGTGCTCCCATCAATATGATCCAGTTTATATTTGGCCACCACCAGTTCAGTCGCCGTTCGCACTTCTCGCTCCATACAGCAACCCATACAGCGAGTGAACTCATTCGTTTAAGACGCATATGCCGAGGTTTCAAAGAGACGAGCGCAATTTAAATAAATTAGACGTATAATTATTGCTCGTTTTCACATTACTATATAACCTATAATAGTGTAATGTCCAAAATTGCTTTCAAACCTATCAGCCTTCCCATCTTCACGACGACCTGCATTGATAACTTTTGTAATGACTCAGAATTGCGAAACTCTCAAGTCGATCCTTGTGCAAAGGGGAGCGTGGAAATAATCTAAGATAAAATTAACAAGTGAAAACGATCTGCAGATTAGGCAGTTACCCTACCCTCCCCCCCCAAATCTTTTTATTTTTCCAAAAGTACGTAATGATGCACTTATGTCGTTCTTGTAAAAAGTTGTAAACAATTTATAATAGATGGCGCTTTTTAGATCAATCAAACATTTTACTAGTTAGTATTATACAGAATCGGTTGTAACGTCTTGTTACATTGTAACATTTTAAAACGCAAATACGTTTTAGAAAAAAAATGGATACCAATACTTCGGTAACCGAAATTCGTTACCAATTTATCGATAGCGATTCATTAAAATTCAAAATTTATCTGAAAAGACCTTCAATAAAATAATTTAATTTTTCGTTGATTACAAAAGCGAGTGATTTTCAAAAGGGATTTGTAATGACGCAGAGGACTTGAACGCTTCGTGGACCTGTATAAAATTTGAAGGTGTAGATTTTTTTTTAATTTGGCGCGGACGGAGTCGCTTTAGTTTTCTTTTTATATTTTAGTCGTGTTATAATTGAACAAACCTGACACTCATATATATCTTTAACGGAAAACTAAATTAACTTTTATACCTGGTTTCGTTTCACGACAATGTTCCCAACTTTCACAATCCGTGTAACAATTTAATTAGTTAAACAAATACGCGAAAAAATAAAGTAGGCATTTTCTACTTAATCTTAATTAAGTTTAGCGAAACAATGTAAAGTTCATAATGGCCTGAACGTTCTACAGACTTCACGGGGCCGGACCCGACGCTGTTGCGAATGCAAACAAAAGACAGGTACAGACATACATTTACAACCTATAAATACCTTATACAGAGCACAAAATTGAACCCCTTTCAGTCATTTTTCTCAAGTAATGTCTTCTCAGTGTTGTCATATGCAATACAAAATTTTTAAAATTGACGGAAAACTTGTATCTGACACTTAATTTGGAGGTTATAAATACATATTTACCGCCTTGCATATTTACAACTCTTTTTCTCCACTTTTAATAGATTTATTCGTAAATAAACTACTGTATCTGCGTATGTAATGTCAGACTTTTTCAGATATAAAATTTTGCTGAATTCCCGAAGCTATCGATTCATATCAGATTCCCCGCATCCATTGGAATTTCAAATTTGACACCGAATGCTCTATTAGGGCGGCGGCCCGGAGTACGACCGGAAGAAAATATTTTTATATAACAAGCGCCGTAATCCAGAGTTAGCTTACGAAAATGTAACTAACATTATCTTAAACTTTACCTTACATGTGACTTATTCCATATAATAATAAATAACTAAAACATTTGTTTCCAAAGAGGTAATTTATAATCAAAGCCTTATTTCAAATGTTATTTGCAATATGCTAATCTTCGGATAAAGAGAAAAAACATTTTTATTCACTTTTTATATACCGCGAATCGCTGCTGAAAATAACTTGTAAAAGTGTTCCCGTTTCGCGAAAAAAAGTGTGCAAAAATCCGGCTTCATTTGCGCCCGCCATAACATAACACGCGACGCTTTCATTAGTTTTCGTAAAACTTTAATTTAAAACTGTCGGCCGCGGGTTTCGTTTTAAAGAGAATGGCAAAGAGCAGACACTGAAATAAAACAATATAACGTCCGCAAAGTGCACGTTCGCCGACAAATTGCTGCATTTTTTCATCAGGCGCTTTTTTACCTACATTTATTAATGTTTTGAATATTTAAACAAAGTCAATTGATGTTACTTTATTAAAAAAAAAACCCTAAATTATTCCATAACAAAGTACTGACTTTGTGAATAAATGGCTTTTGGCTTATATTAAAATATTATATAATTTGTCACCGCCTAACGTTACAAAAAATAACGTTGAAAGCGGCTATCGTGATGTATCGAATAAAAACCGAGCGACCCCGACCCGGGGACGTAAGCGGTCGCACATTTTTATTAAACAGCCCATATAATTTCAGGGTCAATTTGACCCCTTTCAACATTCAATACAATGTCCGCGAGCGCGACACGGCTGGCGACTTCAATACTTGTCAAGATTTATTTCTGTTACTTTAAGTCGTTAGGACGGTGACACACGCCGGCTTTCATGCTTTTAAATTGTTCAAATATACAGCATGAGATTAATTATTGTCTTCATTAGTGAGAAAATTACGCAACAATGCTTTTGAAGTGATAAATACGGTGAAGATTTCAAATAACCTCCAAAATTATGTACATGTGCACGTCACGATACAGCTATCAAAAATAAGTAATTTATTTTAAAGAGAAACTGCTTTCAGTTAGCATCGCGTGTGTGTCGAGCCTAAAGTTTCAGTATGTGAGTCGGCTGGGGTCAAGAAGTGGTGGCTATTGGATTTTTCGTGGATTAAATTTGGAAACAGTCCGCCATTTGCGGGAAATTGGAAGTCGGAGTATCGCCGCGGCTCAATAAATATGTAATACATGTGCGGCCGAGCCGCGGCCAAATTGAAATCCTCTAAGATGAATAAGAAATTGCTTAACACTAATACATAATTCAATTTATATTATTTACATAATTTAAACTTAACCCGAGCAGGTAGACGCTTTTGATTTACATGTGCGATGTTGCCATACTTCTCAATTCCTTTCATCACTAATCACCTTGCTAACAGTATGACTGGGAGGAAGGAACACTAAAGTCTGCTCTAAATATAAGAGATGTAATAATGAAATCTTTGTTTCAGGTTTCGCATGCAACCATCAAGCTAACTAATCACTACAAGGGGTGCAGGAACCCTGATGCCAAAGGTGAATATATTGGTTTTGTGAAATAAGACGTGCTAAACTTTTAAGTCAGACTTACTTCTTCCATTGTAGAATGTGCACGAATTATTTATACCGTCAACATTGTATACTACAAAAAAGTTGAAACCAGGGAGCACTCGCAGCGAGCTAATGAGTACGTCGGATGTGGAAACACATTTACATCTCGTAAAAGTATTCTCTTATTGTAAGTAATAGGATTTCGGTGAAAAAATACAAGCAAATCGTAAGATCGTCTTCGCTGAGCATTATTCAAGGGTATGTCAAACCGCAAGCGCCCCGACCTGCGCCCAATAAATAGCGGTAAGGTCGCGTCGTCGCTCCCCGCTCGGGCCCCGTACATCTAACACGCTGGTCATTTCATTTGAAAGGGATAGATAAAGATTAGTTTGTAGATCGTCAAACACTGCGAGTTGCCACTGTCCAAACATATTGTGACGTCATGTTCTCTTCGTAAAAAAGGTATCAATATGTTTTTGTACAAGTGCACGATTATGACGAAAGTCGGCAACGTAAGAATGTATTACACATCTAATACTATAAAACATATTCCTGGCATTTTGTAACCTGCTGGTCGAATAGAATCTTAGATTTAATATCGATCAATTCTCAGTGATGAATAAAGAACCAACATTTTTGACAAATGAAAGTTGACAGATCATTATCATTGTAATAAATTCATGGCTTCATCAAATTATCTTTTACATTTAAAATATTAAAACTTTCGTGAGGTATTTCACAATACTACTTATAAAACGGCTTAACTCACGTGCAACTCGGTGTCAGTACCGACTAGTTTCGAGCCCATCGGGGCTCATCTTCAGGGTGAGTGGGAACGGTACTATCGCGCGTTCGCGACCCGTCGCTCACTGCGCGCCTGCGCTCGCAGGGCGCGGATCGCCCTTTGTTTGTGTAACACAGTTTGAGTAACAGTTTGAAGTAAAGAATATCCAAAACAAAACCAATAACGGTTAAAGTTTTGTGAGAACTTCGTTATACTAAAAGTCTCGTTCAGGAGATTTGACAATTTTAAACTTTTATGTACCTCTAGTCGGCAATTGTTTTCTGGCAACTTTCCACGTGTCATTTTTGTTGCTATAATTTAAAGTTAAAAGCGTCTTTACAAACAGATGCAATAGTCTATTTATAAACAGTAATTTTAAAATGTACAGCCAAGATAAAAAATCATTAATTAATTTAAATTACATCGTAATTAAACTCAAATGGTTTGATTATTATATTATAATACCAAATGAATAGAATAGCTTGTTATCGACGACTGGGGGAAGCATAAAGCACTCGCAATTTCCCTCAAGTTGTAAATACTTAAGATTACTCCGGACAATAAACTGCCACGGAGCCGGCAGGATCAACGACGTTATTCCTACACGTAATTAAGCCAATGTGCACACGGCGGGGGCAGGCGGGGTGACGTAGCGTACGGCCTGTCTTCGGGCCCCTCGTGTCACGAGTAGGCTCAAATCAGGTCAATTAGCAATAAAACTGCACTCAATTTGTTCGGAATTTAAAACTATTATCTGTATTAATAAAAAACAAAATTAGAATTACTTCACATACTTCAATACTCCAAGTATAACAATAATTCAGGACACCGCGTGGACTATTATATATTACGTCACGTTGTTATAAGAGTAGATAGTAACTGAGTGATCGTAGATGCTAATAGACAAACGCAATACTAGAAAACCACTGCGTTGCCGGCCTTCGAGAGAAAGGTACTCTTCTGGAAGGACGCAAAGTTACATTGGTTCGGAAATACCGCCAAGGACAGACCATTCCAAAATGCAAATACAAATTTGAAATCTAAAATAAATATAACGAATATAAACAAATGAACTCATCAATGTAATCATCATCAATGCCTTTTTCCCTATGGAGGGTCGGCACAGTATGTTCTACTCTTCCATACATCCCTGTTATTTTTCTTTAGTAAAAGTAATCAAAAATACAATTTATTTCTGAAAGTATACATTGTATAATGCATGTGTAGTTAACAATGAGCATAACAAAGTCTATGGGTCTGAACAAACAATTTAGTCCTTCGATTGGGGGCGATTGGGGTCAAATGCGCATCGAAGTGGCGACACTCGCGGCGTGGACCGGCGCTAACGAGCACCGAGGTATTACATCACGCGCCGGCGCGATGCTAAACTTAAGCACCAATTAAATTCAATAAAAAGCGCTGCTAATGGCGCGCTATTCAAATTATGTGCCCACTTGAGCACTTATCGAAGACGTAGGTATATTGTAATTACAATGTTTTCTTATCTATATTGACGCAGCAGATTCCCGCGGCTTCGTCCGTATATTTTTAAAAACCTATACAAACTTTCACCCCTTATTAACCTTTCACAGTTTTTAGAAAAAGTCTAAAATACGTAGTTAAGTATTAGAAATATTTATCCCGAAAACAGTTTTTTTTTTAAATAATTCAGCCAGTAACAATCTTCTCTCCATACGAACTCTGACCCCCTCACTTTATACCTTTAGTTTGTTGCGAAAAAAACTAACAGTATTTTTTCTTCTACACTGTAATATTCCAACCGTAAAATGTATTCATGTCTTCCACTTAATCATTAAATTTAAACATATTAAAATAATACTCTTGTACATTTTTACTATGTAGGGGAAACCTTTTTAACTTTGTTGTGTGGAAAGTCGGCAAATACGGCACATGTTTCAATAATTCTTTTTGCTGAAACAAGCCTTATACTTAGGTTAAGTTCTAGGATGTATATTATCACGCTATTAAATTTAGGAAATGAGTGAATTAAAAAAAAGCAAGATTGTCTTTGTAACTACTGAAATTCCACTGGTTAGTATTAAGGGATAGGTCGTAGCTTCGAAATCAGAGCTTTTTCTTCGTATTATAGAACGTCATGCGGACGAAACCGCACGGAAACAACTAGTATAGTAACAATATATATGCACATGACTACATGTTTGTGTGTCGGGGGAGTACCGCGACTTTAAACAACATCGAATGGAATATGTACATTTTATATTAATTTCTGCGTTTGCGCACTCCGGTGCGGAAATGTAAAAACATTGTTTATATCTTCACACGTTTATACTTGAATTCAAAAAAAATAAGACATGATATTCTTTACAATTTTACCTTTATTAGGTTATAATGGTTAACTTATTAGAACAAAATTAAAAACAGATATGCTTCCTCCATTTAAAGACTAAAACTTTTCGAAATAAATCCATAGACAACGTATGATGTTGCCAGCCAATGAAATAAATTATCATTTCATGTAGACAATAAAATTTAAAATATGATTATAATGAAGGGCCAATACCCTAATGGTTAAGGGTACGGACTACCGATCTAGCGGTCGTGGGTTCGAATCCCACCATTCGACTATTGTCGTGAACGATATCCTAACACAAGCTTTTTCAAGCTTACCTGGAATGATCACAAGAAATATTAATAAATCAACAAAAATCTACTAATGTTTTAAAAAAAAATCATTGTAAAATTGGACAAATAGCTAACAATGTTAAACTCAGAGTCCCAAATAAAATGCGACCTTGACCTCCATTGGTCTATCTAATTCTGACCACTCAATTAAAATGGTAATTGGAGGTACCATTCGAAGTTCCTATACAATGACACATAGGATAATGTACACTATGGAATTTACCAAAGACAATCAAAATTAATAATAATCAAAGTTATTCTAGACAAATCTGAGAAGGGACAAACATAAACAAGAAATCCATTGACTCATTCAAAATTGTCTAACTTTTACGATAGATGGGAGTTTTGATCGCAGTTTATAATAAAGTGTAAATGTCTAGATTCATCTAGAAACTAAAAACTGCGAGTTACCCCATCTATATATAAATATAATTAATAAATTGAAGAGTCTGTATGTATTAAAGTAAAGCAAAAGTTTTTATATTACCTATCCGCAAGTCTGCGTGTGTTCCGATTTATCTCCGAAACAGCTGGACTGATTTCGACAGGACTTTTACTGGAATATAGCTGAAGAAAGCGGTAATGTTTTAGGTGTTTTTTTTGCAATTCAGTGCGATGAAGTCGCGTGCATGAGCTAGCTATTAATATTTTGATTTCTCGTTATTACTTTAACCTATACCTCGCCCTTCTTAAACTCCATAACCATAAAACATTTTATTACGCCATTAGATAACGTAACGACTTTAGACCGTACACGAGTGCATTTTTCTTTTTAATTTTTATTACAAAAGTATTTTTAATTTTTTAAATGTATTTTTAAAATTATAATTTGTATTTATGCTAAACAATTTACTTAAACTAACAGATAAATGATGTTATCTAGTCAGGTTAGTATTTTAAGTATTTTAAATAACTTTTAGAAGACAGAAATAGTTGCCAGACAATGCGCTTAACACGTTCGCTGCGAAACGAGGTCTAAATAATCCCTAATGCAACTTCCCTGTGGTGCGGCAAGGAAAATCGTGTATTTCTCTGTGATGCGAAGGACATAACTTTATTAAGGGAGGTGGGGTCTAATAGACCGCGTGTAGCAATAACGGATAGTCGCGGTGCGGGTCTATAAGGCCTCGTACACAAATTGATGCAGCAGCGAACGTGTTAGGAGGCGAGGAAATGACGATGAAAGTAAGTATCTTGCAGGTGGACACAATCGTTTAGTGTCTTTTTAAAACTGCTATAAGTATGGACAGTGTTTTACTTTAAAAGGGAAAAAAACTCTTAAGAACCTATATTATAAAAATAAAGTAATTGGCAGTTTTAGAATTTATTGTAGCGACGTAGACGGCAAACGAATAGGTAATGTTTAATGATGCATTACTTAATTTTTTCTTGCATAAGATGTCTGTATAATACATTTATAAGTTCCGGTTTACGTCTTTTCAAATATTACTAAGTCTACTTTAAAAAAAAAAGTTTTAATTTTTTTTTATTTATGTTAATCTTGCTAAGTCAATTGGAAACTTTGAAATCTGCATACAAAAACAACATTCATGAAAGCATTAACGCGAATACATTTCTCATTTGAATTCTATTACCACGATTTATTTAAACGAGCGCCGCGTACATATAATTAGAGGCGTGATACAAATATTAATTAAGCCGGAAAGCTTATTCGCGATGCGTGTTTCGCATTTATACAGACTACGTACAGATAAATAACACTTTTCATTACTTAAACATAAGTTTTTCCTTTACACCTGTACACGATTAATTTATTTTATATATCAAATTTTATTAATTTACTTTTATAAAATTCTCGAATGACATTACAGTGGAACGGAACGCACGTAATTCGAAACCCGCGAAAAATATCCTTCTGTCAGTTGAATAAAAAGAACGTAGAGAATACAAAAATGAAATTCGCTCTAAATTAGTTTTGCATTTAACATCATTAAGGGTTGGTTCAGGAAAGTAAAAAATAAAAAGTTTATAATATACTATGTAAGTAAAAATAGATAAAAAAAAGTTACTTATTCAAACAGTTGTTTTATACGTCTATGAATGAATATGTTACATGGAAGGCTTTATAAGGTTTTAACTTTTAAAATGCTATCGTAATCGTCGAGCGTTCCGTTTCCTGTTTTACTTTTTAGCTAGCGCGGGATGTGGCAGCTAGCGTCGGTAGCTAGCTATTATAGGAGGAGCGGCCGCGCGCGACGGTCACTCGCCATCGCCACTCCAATTACGAGAACCAGAAATTATCATAATTTAATTAATTATAAACTCTGTTCACTCATTAAGCTTACCTAAATTAATGTTACTTTTTTGTATGTTTTTAAATTGTTTTATTGTCGGACGTTTGAAAGGTGGTTTATTTTTAATGTGCATATGATAAGATAAAAAAAAAGAAACGAGCGTGCGTTGACTATTAGAGATCCTGTAATTGCAGGTTTAATAATCATTTATGACTTTTGTATGATTAGAAATTTTAATATGTACGTAATGGACGTAAAAAATTATTTATTTACTAAATGACGGGATTAACAGATAACAATTCTAATTTAACAAAAAAATGGTAATAATAGGTAGTTACTTATATAAGGAAAGAGATACGGAAAAATTGAAAACTGGTAACACTGTCGTATGGAAACACCTTATAAAGGTACTAAATGAAATTTCCAGTTGAAGTTATTGCATAAGGTATGTTATAATTATTTTCAAGTGTGTATTATGCTAGGAGTACAGCGAGCGGCTCGGGTAGACCTGGCGCTGCGTGTGTGTGTACGATAAGGGGAAAAAACTTGGTTTCATTGATAAATCGTGGTTGCGTAAACGCTGTTTTTCAATGGCGTCGCTGATAACGTCGAGGTACTCGCAGATAAAACTACTCCTATACAATTCCATTTTTATTTAATAACTTTAAGTTTTTTTTTTTATCACAGGTAAGCAAGTTGGCGCCTGGAAAGTTACCACCATTAACAACATTGGCATTGTCACTGTTTTTAAAACCAAATACAACATAACACATACGTTTGAAGTAAACCTTTGAAATGTAATTCACATTTGTAATGAGAGACCAAAATGTCGGCATAAACTGACTTGAACAATTATTTTACCTTATTCACAATCACGCGCACTTTAGTAATTCTCTTACTATGTCAATTTGTTATCAAATCGACTTAGGGTCCTTCAAGTAGCGAGCATATCTTCTGTTCAAAGGACGCATCTATGATTCCTTAAGTAATGCGTACGGTCGTCGGTGTTCACCTTTATAACCCCGCCGATCGTTTGCTCGCTACTCTAATAAAAAAATCGATTTCGAAAAAAAAAATTACGTCTGAATTTTTTAGAAAGTTTCTTGCATTACTTTAAGGCACAAAGTATTTGTTATAATTTTAAATATTTATAAAATCTGTTTGTCATTCATAAGTTCGTCGGTTAATCATTAGGTTATCATCGAATAATAAAGAAGTATATAAATAATAGCATTTTACCTCATATTGCGACATTGTACGCGGAGCTATAACACATTTTGAAAGCAATGTTTTAAAAGCATACATGATAAACGGTTGATAAAAAAATTTTCAAGCGTCGTAAACAATGGTCGTAAGAAGTACGTACGGTTACACGGAACTGATAAAACTCGTAGACGACTTGTTTTGAAACGAATGCAAAGTCAGCCTCCCATAGATATGTAGAAGGCGTTAGACCATAGAGCATAGACTAGAGAGCTTTCTGTAATCGCTTCGAGTAAAAAAATTAAAAGTATTGCGTCATTAACTTACCCCAGTTTACGTTGAATTTTCTTGTTTACATAGCGTTTTTAATTTTTTAAAGTATTTTAACTAATTTACAAATGATTACCTAAACATTTCGCGGGGTTAACTTATGTTAGAGAGTGTTTGTAAGCAGATATACAACGGTTAATAATTGTATTGAATGACATTAGTTAATTATGAAAAATAATTGTAAAGTGAGGCTATTTTATTAGGAAAATGCGGTCACGAAAAAATACACGTGTTAGTAGACATAAAATTAATAGTTTGTTTTCAAAGAGAACAAAATAGTTATTACCTCACAATGTTACAATATTTATGACAGGAACCTTCAGATATCCCTTGTTTGTAATTTGATGGCCAAAGCTACCTAAACGAGTGCTTAGTACCTCAGTTGAAAACTTACTTCACTTTTCTAACGTGTATTTTATGTGTAATATTGTATTGCGTGTATTTTGTATAAAAATGTATGTAATGTTTTCTTAAATAAATTAAAAAAAAACAACGCTAAAGGTAGACTTTAATTACTCAATGAGTGATTAACATTTTCAAAACCTAGATATTTATTATTATTAATTGTGTGGGTACAAAGTAAATGTTTGGCAACGAAGTAGCCTAAGCATCCCGGTGATGAGGCGAGTCGAAGCCAAGGATTGGAGCAGTGGCGTCCCCTTGCGGCCGGACCGATCAAAAAAATAAGCACGCAAGAACGGGCGAGCCGCATTCCACGACTGGGTCGACGGCACGGCCCCGCGCGCGCCGCTTCCCTCGCCCTCCAGTCGTTTGCGCGCGTCGTTCGCGATAACTAGTCTACATGTTGTCCGCTCCGAACCGCGCGCTGTGTTTACAATACAGTGTTGTTTGTTATTGTTGAAATATAACAACGAGTGATCTGTGCCAGTGACGGATTTAAAAGTCGTGTCAAACATTTCATTACGATATTGTCAGTGAATATTATAAACGATTGTGATACGCGAGGAAGGAGCAACCACGGCGAGCGCCGAGCTCAGGTAGCGTTTCATATTAGTTTTCGATCTGATTACGGCTAGGTTAATCTGGTTCAGTGCGTAGTACGGTAGCGTAGGTTTGCGTCTGTGCCGTAGTGTGCAGGTGTGACTGCGGAGATCCCACGTGACTGCGAGCATCAATCGGCCACCACGTGGTGCGGTGGTGTAAACAACGGGTTGGCCCTTTTCCACACGGCGGTAGCGCGCCGTCGAAGGAGCCGCGAGCGCGGGCGCGGGCGCGAGGCGCTGCCATGCCGTGCCCGTACTAGCTCCGGTGTAAACACGACGCCCGCAGCCGCCGCTGTACGGACTAATATTTATATTTGATAATATCGTGCTTGACGAAACAATAGATAAAAACTTGAATGTTACCTAATGTTATTTTTTCTATGGAATTGTTTTAATGATTGAATCGATTATTAGATACAAAACATATTATTATGTTAATTTATTACTTATAAAACCAGTTACCAATAAGCGACCCAAGTAATAAACAAGTGCTGCTAGTTTTACCCAACCTTCACATTCTTAAATATGTTTGCTTATAAACATAATACATAAAATTATCTTAAATATTAAGTAATCATATACAAAAATAACTTTGCTCTATTAGTAAAAATTTAATTGTAATCCTGATTGCCATTTTATACAAAACTAATGTAATCGCGCGAAATATTGTGTCACGTCTAACATTAATTTTAAAATCATTTTTTACACAACTTTTATCTTATCGTATCATATTCAGTCTGTTTGTTATTAATCAATTCAACGTTACTATTTATTTGTTTATAAAGTTTATTTTACTAAAATGTAACTAAAAATAATAATCAAGAAAATTTATTTGAATTGTGATTATTCTCAGAATACGTACCTACATAATATACACATATAACAAATACACGGAGTGTTCTACACACGTTTGATGTCGAGGGACGATTTTCGAAATTCCATTAGTGTAGTGTGCGTGTCGCGTACACAAACATGACGTATACATGCTAGTGTAATGGCAACAAATCCAAATTCTGTAAAATGCGGGGTATACAAAATTAAAAATAAATAAACATTTACTAAAATATTATTTATCGTTAATTATTCTGATGTCAATCAAATACAATGTTTTTCGTTTTTGTTGTAAAGTCATTAAAATTTTACTAATGTGACGATTATAATATTACAAAATTTTTATTTAAAAGTTTACATATCAGAAACATGTTTTTTTTAACTTAAAATGTAAATACGCCCGAAGGACATTTATACCAACAAAAATCCCTCCGAGGTCATTCAAAGTCTGACGCAAAACTTGTATGAAAAACTCCATCTATAGCTTAGATGTCTAGGTCTACAGATTGTACAACTATGTCGCACCTACTGATTATCATATTTTACCGAGTTCTTTAAGTCGGTTAAAATTTAACTGGTCTAAGTATTGGGTTACTATTAAATGACGTAGTCTTTAGTAAGTGGCATCCCAGAGCTGGTGACATGTAAAATTGAGAACGTTTGAGTCAATAACCTTAAAGTTAAAATAATTATAATTACAACGGTTGCTATTGAAAATAGTACATAACAACTATTCTTGAATGTACTCGTGTCACGTGCTGGCACCCGCTCGGTGTGTTACCGCGTCGTCTATTAATATTGCAAGGTAATTGTACTCCAAAATATTTGTGTGTTCATTTATGTCACAAAAAAAAATTACTCGCGTAACATCTGTCATTAACAGAAAATTAAATAGTACAAATGTGTTAACCTCTATGGATATCCGCTGGACAGCACGTCACTCGGAAATGACAGCTCTTGCTTCGTTCCGTCTTAAAACCGCTAGTTGGCGTTACTGTCGACTAATTCTATCTCTATTAGTTCGAATTTTCAATACCGCTGCGGTGAGCGCCAAAATGGCGGTAATCAAATTGGGACAGAATACCATAGATTAGCTTGTCCATAGCAATTATTATATATATTTACTTATAGAGGTCATGTTTTTGTGTTTATGGGATAGTTTTGGGTAACATTGAGATAATTCTTGTCTTATAAACCAAATGATTTTTAATCTACATTAAAAAAAATAACTTTATAGCAAAGGACGCATGTCATTTGGATGGCAAATGTCAAAGTTTGTTTACTTACTATTAGGACGTTATTTAATTATAAAACTAATTTGTAGGAGCCGGTGAGAAGTAACAACCACACAAATTAAAGTTTATTATCACTTATCTAAGCTAATTGTTGTGATAATCTAAAAATCAAGGTACGTATTTATATATGATTTTAAAAGTTACAAGAATTTTGACTGCTGGGTGAACATTAATTTAAATATACGACATTATATTTTAATACAATTGAAAATACTGCCTTATATACATAAGACGAAACATTATTATGAATGAACGTCTTATAAATGTTACATTTGCGTTACGTCCTGTATAAGTGCAAATAAAACAAATGGAAATAAGTCAAGTGCCAACATGTATGTACATAAGTATGTCAACATATACATAATTGATATAATAATGTACTTCAAGGTCTAAGTAAAATCGGAATCCGTGTTCTCTGCCGTGCGTGAGTTAGTGACGTGTTTATGATCTACACAACAGTTTGAGACGCAAAATAAATAACTGTTATTTTAATTGAAAAATAATATCTGTTATTAATTATCTATGGGTGTTATGTTTTGTTTCGTAGTGTTTTCATTGTTAAAATGTTAAAACATGACACTCTTATAAGTAATGTTTTTTACTTCAACGAACAACAACTCTATCGTAGTTTTGACACGAAACTTCTTTCTAGAATTTTCTATAACATTACGCGTAGTATTCCTAACATAACTTTTTTATAATTATTAATAATTTAAATTAAACACTATAATGATGTCACAGATAAACATAAAATTTAATATATGAAAATACATTTTCTTAAATGAAGTATTTTTATATGGGATAGTAGATTAATTGTAACGTTGCAAATTTATATATACGTTGACGATTAATAATTTGACAGTGAGTGAATCATTGATAGTTTGGGATATCACGCGGTTTGCGCGTGCGCCGTTAATTTGCTCGGGTACTGGCGAATTTATTATGAAATTAAAGATAAAAGCTTGTAATAATGATGTCGCGATAATGTCATCAGCCCGACAGAAGGAGACATTTCCATATGGAACTATCTTATGTCACATAGAAAGTTATTGACCTTACATCATGTTGCTGTGATATATAGATTATCCGATATATTTCTGAATGTGAATCACTAGCTCAATAGTTAAAGGTACAGACTACCGATGTAACGGTTTACGTTCGAATCCCACCATTTGATTATTATGAACACAGGGTTATAACTTATAACCATACGCAATATTAGTCAATTAAGAAAAATAATAATAATAAAAAAAAAACAATTACTCCATATTGTGGATCTAATATTATTATTATTTAAAACAATATGTTGGAATTTACCCTAAAAGGGAAATCCCCCTTGATGTTGACTTCTTAGTGTGCAGGTATTATTATTATTATATAAAACAATGTCAAAAATGGTTTTATGACAAAAAAAAATTTAGGAAAGTAAATAATTTATTAAAAGTAATTTTTGTTATTGAAACGATTGTATAAAGATATTTTTTCCTTTCTGCGGTATTAGTTACAAAGTAACAACAAATAAAGAAAAATATTCGAAAGAGTACGTATTACAAATGTATCAGGCCGAACGTACAGTGATGCGATACGCGTGTGTTCCATTAACGTTACATGTGACAAATACACGCATGCATTAACATTCGTCTTGTCTCACCACGTTATTTACTGCTTTTCCGACCTTATTTTAAGACGTAAGGCTAACATGTAATTTATAATTATCACGATGTACTAACTCAGATGCGCAACTTCCAAAAGCCGCCATTAAAAACTTTACGCGCCATTCCCGTTTAGCAACTATATTCCTTTTCACCCCATCAAATGCGAGATGTCAGCACGGCTGCGACGAACGTTAGTTTTTCTATATTTTAAAGCAAGAGATTGACTAAATAATTTAGATTCATTAACGGCCTATGTTAGTCCCCTTCTATAGGCCTTCGTCAATGACTTGCTTCAATATACTACTTATAAAACGGCTTAACTCACGTGTAACTCGGTGTCAGTACGGACTAGTTTCGAGCCCATCGGGGGCTCATCTTCAGGGTGAGTGGGAATGGTACTATAGCGCGTTCGCGGCCCGTCGCTCACTTTTGAGCTACTATAAGTAGTATAGTGAAATGGCTCACGAAAGTTTTAATAGTTGAAATGACTTGCTTCAAATACATAGAATATCCAATTAAACATTTTCAGACACTAAACAGACAAATTTGTGAAAAAGAAATACTGTCGTTCACTTACAATTTTTTTTCCTTATAATTTGTATTTTCATATTTTACTAATTTTGGTTGTTATGAATTCCGTGACTTTTCTTGAAATTGCATGGCGTACTCTTACGAGTGTGTTATATTTATACGTACATTTTTGAATTATCAGTTTCCTCTAAAGATTATTGTGTAAAAAAAGTATATTTTTATAAGAAGATCGCCAGTTAGGCAGCAATAGCTGAGAAAAAAGTTGTCTTACTATAACATTATAAATGTAAGAGCATGACAATTGATCGTTGTTAATGAAGATGTTCTTGAAGTAGAGCATCAAAATAAGATAAATCGTGGCAGACGGGAAGCGGCAGTGGAGGGGGACTGCAGCGAGTAGTACGGCGCGGCGGACGGCGGCGCCTCCATCTCCGTCAGCAGCGCGTACGGTAGCGGGTAACGCATGCGCACGCCACCGCATTCCACCTGACGGCGAGAGACACATGTATTTTAATTTTCTGCATATACATCAGGAGACTTTAAAATTTCTTAAAACAAGCTTCTGAGTAGGAAACCCTTTTTTTTAAAGATTTATTGGTATATTAATTATTGTCTTCCTATAGTATAGTGGGCGGTGCGCGTACCTCTACGGCCCCGCAACCGTGCTCTAGCGGGTAGAGCTGTCGCCAGGCGTCCAGCAGGCGCGCCGTGGCCGCATCGCCGTCGTTCCACTCGCGTCCCGTCACGCGACCCTCCAGACCGAACGGCGCCAAGATCACTGCAATACAATAATACTCCAATTTATTTCTTCTAATGGAATGCTATCAACCTACCGTGGCTTAAGAGATAAGTTAGTAAAGCGAGCTATGGAGCCATTTCAAATATAGTCCTCCGGGATACAATACTGAAATGATAATTCACTAGGTAGAGGAAACTTGTTCAAGGCACTGACCACAGTGGTTAGTGGGTATCGTACCGTTGGCATGTTGCGCATTGTCGGGGCGTGCGTCACGCGGGTCGCGGGGCGTGTCGTCGGCGGCGAGGCGCGCAAGGCGAGCCAGCCGCTTGGCGGTGAGCGTGCGCACGGGCGGGTGCTGGCGCACGTCCACGGACGCGCACACCGTGCTCTCGCCGTGCAGGAAGAACGCAAACGAGAACGACAGGTGCCACGGACTGGTTGTCAGACAAACAAATGAACATTATTACATTGTAAAATATGTCATCATTATTGGAATAATTTAATCACATTTAAAAAAAAATTAAGTCATTTATAGCAGAACCTATTATATCTATGATTATATTTTGCACTGTACTAGTTTGTTTTTCAAACAATAAAAATCAGCACATAAACATTACATTGCAGTGCAATATGTGGGTCATTGCTTTGATTTTTTTAAATATTCGTAGTAAAATGTTCGAAGGAGAACGAAGTTACACCTTTATCTCGACAGGTACAACACAGAGATCTTCGTTTACGATATAGGAAGTGAGCTCGGGTGTTTCCACAGAGTTTGTTTGAAACAGTTCACAGGAAATGCTTCAAATTTTACTTCCATATTGATGTACATTGAATGCTAATATTCTTTATATAATAATGGTTACCTTTTACCGACGTCCTCTTCGTCGCCATCGTAAGGTTGGACGAACCACTTGCCCAGTCGCACGAAGTCTCGAGATAACAGGCATCTGAAATTTTACCAACAATTTTTGGATATAGTTTTTTCACAAGGTTATGTCATAAAAATAAACTTTGGTGGTCGTGAGTAAATGCTTATATATCGTAAGTCGTAGAAGACTGCGGCGCGGCTTACATATGATAGAAGGGCGGCGTCGTTGCGCATTACTGACCACGCACGTATGACTCAAAATTGCTGTAAATCAAATTTATTGCGCGCCCGCCTGCCGCCCGGTGCATGGGGTAACGTTTAACGAGGATATTAACTAATAGTGTAAGGTTTGAAGTCAGAGTCACGTTCACAACTCTTGAAATCTACTTAAAAAAAATTGTACGATATATTAGCTTCGGTTATTAATACAATGGTTATGAAATAAAAGTTACATCGGCGCCGGCAGTGTGCGTGTTTGTGCGGTGGGCAGGGCAGGAATCCCACGGTTACAGCTTATCGCTCTAATATCGTACACAGGCCCTGTCGCCCGCCGTAAACAATCTTAATAAACAATTCAACTTATATATTTCCCTGCGGCATAATACTTCAAATGTTTAAGATAATATTTCGCCTTCGTCACGTTAGCGCGATTAGGATTTTATTAATACCAGTTACTTCGTTAGTACAATCAGTTCGTTAATGTAATTGGATTTATGTTGATTGGTCGAAAAAAAAACGGATTTATAGAATAACAGGCCGTCACGCCATCATCTGTTGGTACTTTTTACAATAGACCTACATTCACAATTGAAGCCGGGGATTTCGTTTTGAGTGGCATAATGGTTATCTAGGGAAAATACTTTTACATTGAAGAATTTATACAAGTCTACATCGTGTCGTAGGCCTTCCATTGTGCCTTGCACAGTATTGGCGAAAGCCCTTGTCCAGCAGTGGCCAGAAAAACTGAAATTGACAGTCGCCAGCAACTTTGTTTTCATATTACGCATATTATTTCGTGTTTACGGATATTCAATATCGCTCTCACAAGTTTCCCTTTTTTTCACATGTAATTTCAAATTAGTTAATCCCAATTACCGTTCAAAAGTAAATTTTCCAAACGACGTTAATTAAACAAATATATTGATTGTAAAAAGGATACAGTACGGTCATAACGGTTCTAACGCATTCATACGAAACTATCGAATAACAATAGAAATAAATATAATTGCGTATCGATCAATTAACTCGACAGTGGGAACAATTACGTAATGGTTAGTTAATAATTAACAATTATCGAGTCGGCTCGCAGTAATCGCCGCGCGTTGCGACATAAAGCTCGACGTAAACTTTATACGCTTCAAGTTCACACAATGATCGATAAGTTTAATGAGTCATTGAGCGGTGCTCGGCTGCGCTCTCACACTCAATGATTGCATTTATTTTATTTTATTTAACGCTTTTTCATTTAACTAACCAGCTTTCTACACCGGTAAATCTAAGATTTGCAGCTGACATGACTTTAAAAAAATAATAATTTCAACATAGTTAAATGTTGGTTGGTATCCAAAATAATTATCGGTTGACCTGGGCGCAGTTCGCCTGCGACGCAAGAGCGCCCTCACGCGGCGCGACATTGAACTTCTCTATAGGAGCGCAGCCAAGGCCCTCTTTTATCAAGTAAACAACAAAAAAGTATGGAGCATTACGGAAGTTAATAGCAACAAACCATAGATATTATGGACTTTGGTAAATCAAGAAGGATACGTATAACGATGCCACGACAGATTCGCATGTTGCAGGAAGCCGACAAGATCTTGTATGACGTATTTGCGTTTTCCCACTGACGTTTACTAATCTTTTTTCCTCATACTTACAAATTGTCTGACGTCTACTTGTAAAGTCACTATTTTTCCTAGACCTCAGTAATCTCAACCCCAAATCTGCAATGTCCGATGGCCAACACAGCAGACTGACCCGCTCGACGAAATTGAAACAATGGACGGTTGGCGGCGTGTGGGAGGGGGGGCAGCAGTCGCACGGTGGGCGCACAATATGTGTCGTCAACTGCGGTGCGGTCGCGTGCGGTGCGCGCACTGTGCGAGCGCGCCGGCAGGGTCGTCGACCCGCTCGCGTTTCGTCCGGCGGTAAGATACCGCCGCTCGCCGGCCGGCTGCCGCTGCAGCTCGCCCCCGTAATAGCACCCACACCACCTCGGCCGCATCGCCACAATGCTTGGGCACATATGTTACGATTGGTTTACGACACCGATTACGGTACTAAATTTACTATAATTAGGTAAACAATGGCGGTAATTTTAGTGACTTGAAGTTTAAGCAGATTTGCGAGACGCAAATCGACGCATACATGATCCACTTTCCCGTGAAAATCCCGTCAAAATTGGTAAAGCAGTAAAAGTGTCTTAACTCGGCAAATTTTTAAACATTGTTTTTGTTATAAATCACGTAAATATATCATGTAACATTTATAATAGCACTACACACACCAGAATAATTTTATTTATCTGGATATAGAACCATTCACAACGACCTACATAAAATTATGAGGCGTGTAATAAAATTGACTACTCGATAAGATCTATATAAGGTAGTCCCTTTTAATTACTTGATGATTAATTTCAACAATATACGTCCACGAACCCGAAGTGCCGCGCCGACGTCGTTAATGTCTCACGTCATAAAGACCCGCGCGGCGTCACTAAAAATACATTCACGTATTAATTCCACGCTCAACAATGGGATCGTTTACAAAGTTTTCCTGATTAACAACTCTGAGGTATTTTACTCTGTGTAATCGGGGGCCGTCGGTAGACCGTGACGGGGTATATATTGAGTTTTTATGACAGTCAATAATGATTCGCGGCTGGGGCGTGATGTTTGTACGACCATCAACCGATAGTACCGCGGCCCGAGCCCGTGTGAACGTGACCCACAAGGCCGATACATGTTATCGCGAGCATCCAAATTAATAAGCATCATAAAACAACGCGATAGCTGCAGCCTGTGCCATAAAACTTTTAACTCAGTTACCTTTCGATGAGGTTATGCAACGCCTTGAACAGCAGAGATCGGCACTCGTACGACAGGCCACTCTCCCAGGAGCCGTGGTCGCCTTCTGCAAATAAAGAAATGGACGATTCAATACAAAGTCACAAGCCGTTAGTCCCAAATAAATCATCGAAAAGTTGTTCACAAGATCAAGATCTCAAATTGGATCAATAGAGCAAAGAATACCTTTCTGCATAAAGTGATTGTGTTGATACAACAGTTGACAGACTGTTCTATGATAAAAACCTAATTCGCGGTAGCTAGTAATAGCAGGATTGCTGGAGACGCGAGAATTGCTTTACTGTAGCCTTAAGCCTTGACATTGACAATCATTACTTTTATCGCGAGTAGAGCTTCGTATGCGTGTGACGTCACCGATCACCCGCTCAATTAGCGCCGGGGCGAGAGCACCGTATCCGTACGGATCTTTCCGTAGTATTTAGACTCAGCAACGCTCCGGCTAACAAGAACAAGCAGCATTTCCAGGTGATGTTAGGAATTTTTCCATTAATCTAATCTATTCCTAAAATTGGTATACATTGAATACAAGTTCCAAGATACATTTATTATTATTTATAAATTATCTATCTATCTTTAAAAAAGTGTGGGTGTATTTGCGAAAATGGTGACACCTTTATTAAATTAAAACAAAATAAAATGATAGTGCCCTATATTTAACAAATTAATAATTTACCATTATACTTCTAACATTTCCAAGCTACTATTCCTATGTAGCGTGATAGCGGTGTTGTTGGCGGTTGTCGGCGCCGGAGAGCGGCGCGCGGCCCAGATCCGGAGGCAGTGCGGCGGATAGCGGAAGCGATAAGCGCACGCGAGATGCACCGCCGAGGATCGCTGCAAATAGTTGCATTCGCAATCGGAAGATAAACCCGCGCTATGGCCGCGCCCGCCGGCGCGTCGTTCAACAACAAACCGTGCGCGGCGTTGCCGCTCCGCACGCGTCCCATCTCGCTCACGCAAGGGGCGGGCTCTGACGTTACGCGGGATCCGCCGCGCGCACGTGCTTATGTTGTCGTCGCGCGCGACACACATGCGACTCGCTAACATTTTAATTGACAATGAAATATCCACCTTAGAATATAGCAATAGAGTGCGACATGTAAATATTTCCGTTTGAGAAGGCGCTAACGCCGAGCGATCACTCGGTCAACTTTGCAGCACAACGGCGCGAAGCTGCAGTGGTATATTTATGTAAGCGATGTTGTTATTGTGTCCGGGTGGCGGCCGCGAGCGCTGCAGCGGCGCGCTGGAGAGATTCCAAGCGAGCAAGCAGCCTTGACATTCGTGCTCCAGGTGGCCGCGAGCTATTTTCCATCGCCGGACTAGTTTTTCTAGTGCGTGACAGAGGTTAACAGCGATGATTTAACCTTATCGGTATTATAAGATTCAGTCTGTTTTACACATAACAATAGCGGTGCGCGGTCCTTTGTCTTTATCGCAAATGGTTATAACAAGCAAAACGTTTAACGTTCCGAGAGATAATATAGTAACGACAAGTTTTACAAGTTCTCTAAACCCCGGGGTAGGAAACTACGAGTGCGAATCCCGGAATAATACGGATAATACGATGGATTACTGGAATGCTTCAATTTGTCTATGAGCGTTCGTCTTTCGCTTTGTTAACAGCAACGTCATTGACTGTTATCAACAGTACAAACATAAGTCGGGCCTGACCTGACGCAATTAAAAGTTTACAGGTTATAAGACGAGCTAGGCACGCGGCGGGGCCGGCGGGGGCTGCGGGGGGTATAATACCGGTTGCGGTGTGCAGCGGTACCGCGTGCAA
>JAODUI010000007.1:7044539-7064926 GCA_027563995.1 Papilio gigon | reverse complement strand
TCCTGTGCGACTTACATGGAGAAGACGATCGTCTGCATCGTCGAGGGAATCGGTAAGTTCAACAAAGAAAAGTAAGATAAATCCTGGGTACTACTAGCACCCTTTATTTTGCAAGTCAACAGCTTGCAAAATAAAGGGCATATTACAATAGCTATAATGCAGGTAACATATATAATAAAAGACCTAGTATGCAGAATGAAAAAAATCCATTGTACTATGTACATTTTGTTCTAGAACTACTGCCAAGTCCACCAGAAGATGTGGAAGTTGAGCCGCTGAATGAGAAGCAACTAAACGTAACATGGAGTCCGCCGGTAGAAAACTCAGAGACGGTCACAGAGTATGTTGTCAACGTGACCACTCTTCGCTCGTTCGATGCCCATCTCATAGACCCTTCGGAGAGTTCGATCAAGACTAACGAGACAAAAGCAAGCCAGTCCATGACGTATAAAGTTCAGGCGAATAAAACCTCCTTTATCGTGAACGATTTGCTGCCGTTCACGATGTACGAGGTCACGGTGACCTCGTTCAATATTCACGGCTCCAGTCTACCGAGCTACAGTGTAAGGTGGGTCTGAATTGAAAAAGAACATAATAATTTCATTTTTATTGGTTTGAAGAAAAATGTCTGTGAAACTATGTTGTAAAAATAATTTAAAAATCCTCAGTTTCTTCATGTTAAACTTATTTTTACTTAAAAGTACTTAATGGTTCCAATTATATCGACCCAATCTTTCATCATATATACTTCAACAGATCACTAACCCTGACTCCTGGTAAGATGAAGACCACACAAGTGGCACCTGCCCCTAAACTGCCTGACGTCAGAGGATGCTGCATCTCAGCCGGGGTCAATCATTACGGCTGCGTCGAAAAACTATGTGATCCAACCAAGACATATGAAATTGACGTAAGTTAGAGGATTGCAAACTGCGGCAACACTGCTCTGAATCACCTTTTTCATTATTGATTCGTTCGAATTTGTTCATTTCATTCGTTCTTGATTTGGTATAGTTCATTCCTGTCATTTGGGAGTAGGTAAATTAGAGAGGTTGGTAACTAAATTTGTGTTCATAAGTCATTTTCGATTGCACCTTTGGTCATCGTTACAGACCCAAAATTAACTGCGATTTGTTCAAAATAATTTGACGGATATACAGAAGTTAAGTAACATTTACAGTAGAAGAATTGCAGCAACAATTCCATTGAAATATTGTTCGTATCTGGAACAATGAAATATTTAGCGATGCGAATACAATAGCCTTAACTATTCCCGTATTGATCAAATACTCCCCCGAGACTCCCGCCGACGGCAAGACTATGAATAATCGAATTAAATAAATGGAACTAATAAAAGTAGATACGAACATTTTACATCAATATTAATAGGTAGTCCTGAAAAATTATTTAAATGTATTCATTAACTTTAACGCTCAAAAGTTACACGTGACATCTTTTAATGAAGACGCAAAAGTAAATGCAAACTAACAACACGCCTTTGTCAACACAGTCATGGCACGCACACCATCATCAGTGACTAACATATCATCAGCTGGTTCCCTTTGTAACGCGTAGCTGCAGGTAACAGACCTGATGATCTGCGCTCCGTGGGCGGGGGCCACCTTCGGCTGCCTGGCCAACGGGATGGACCACACGCCGTGCTGCCGCGCGCGCGGCCTGCCCGAGCCCTGCCTGCCCCTCTGCAGCGGGAACATCACAACCCTCGATTTCAATCACTTCAAGTGAGTTAATGATACTTTTAAAATTAAGTATTACCTAAAGAAGAAACTGATAACATTAAGAACAAGAACAGTGTGTAATTTTTTACTGTTAATATTATTAAACCGATTGTATGTTAGATGTCTCCGCTACATGAGCGCGTACACGAACTGCCTGCTGCAAGGCTACGGGGTGCTGCCGGGCGCGCCGAGCCGGCTGCACCTCACCAACATCGACACCGACTACGCCGTGGTGCACTGGGCGCCGCCGGCCGCGCTCGCCGACACCGTGCAACACTACAACCTGCATTACAAGGCGCTAGGCCTTGATGAGGACTACACAATACTGAAGAAGGTATTTTAGAAGTAGCAAATGAATAACTACGGCTTAAAACCGAGAAGTGACACTGGTTCACTTCAGGACTTTACAATAATAATAATAATACATTGTTTGTTGTTCAAAAGGTCCATTCCCCCTACATCCTGGAGAATTTGGAATCAAACAGCGACTACGAGATCTACGTGGAGGCCGTCAACGAGCACGGGGTCGGAGACGCCTCTCCTAGGCTCATATTCAGGACCCAAAGTCAGGTATATATTAATCGTAACACATTTTATTTACACTTATCTTTCGCTAAGTTTTTCCCAAATTTGCGCCAATATCGACGGAAATCGGTAAGCGTAGCTGAAGTGAAGAAACGGTCAAAGAAGAATAAACTCTTAAGCTTATCAACATCTGCCTATATTTAACTAAATGCAATCGTGTTTCATCTGCGCCGCGTCAGGTTGTTGTCCAAGCACTCGATCTACAATTATTTGGTATGGCAGGTGATAGAAGACGAGGAGATATCAGCGAACGCGTACAACGTGACGGCGTGCTGCGAGCGCATGTCGCTGGCGGGCGTGTGCATGCCGCTCTGCTCCTACGACGCCAAGATGTCAGATCTGCGGACGTTGGCGCCGCTCTGCGCGCAAGAATTCCACAAGCTGCTACGCTGCGGTGCTGGAGGTTAGATAATCGATACTAGGGTACTATAAGCTCAATAGAAATAAAAGACAAAGAATATTCACAAGTTTCTCTGCATCTCTGTAGTAATGAGCGATAAGGGAAAATAGATCCCTGTTTTACAGTTATTCATATAATTATTGGTAGTCTAATGACTTTAGGTCGTAATCACGAGGAATGCTGCGCGCGACGCGGCGTGCCGGCGCATTGTCGAGGCGTGTGCGCGTCCGCCCACGCCGGCGGCGTCAACGTCTGCGTGCCCTACATCGGCAACATCGTGCAGTGTTTCGAAGAGGGTAAACAGTACAATGTCTTAGTCTACATTTCAACGCAGAAGCTACAACAAACAGATACACGCTAATTTACCAACAGACTACAGGATTGGTGACGTAACCGTAAGTTTTACTATTACTAGATAGACCGACTATCCACTCAGTCGGCGTAAGTCTACTTGATAAAGGAATAAGATTCGTTACAAGATCCATGGGGCAAACCGTGTGAACGTTTGCAGCCAGATTGTACTGATGGTGACACTAAAAGGGCTTCCCTGATTCCCACGTTCTTCGGAGGTCTTCTTACCTGTTGTATATTTTGGCAGGCACTGGTATCCTGCCGGGGCCGCCGCGCGAGCTACACGCGGTGGTATCTGGCGAGGGCAAGCTGTTCCTGGAATGGGCGCCGCCGGCCGATGGCGCCAACGCCACGGCATACACCGTGCACTGGCAGCTCGTCGGCAACAACACACAGCCCTACTATTACAACACGTTGCAGTTGGACAATGTAACTATACCGTACATTTGAGACTGTTTCCTTAAGAAGCAAAAGAGCTTTCCAGAGTAAAATAGTTCTAAACTAGTATTGCTTAATTGTTATGAATGCTATAAGAATTCCAAAAAATATATATAATGGTTAGACGAAAGGACTACAGTCTTATTTGGAAGTAGGATTCACACTTTAATGAAATTTAAAAATAAATTGACTATTTTTCACGAAAATAGCATATTCTATTAACAAGAAGGCAAACCGTATATCATTACGTATTTCTAAAGGCTTTGTGTAACAATATGTATTTGAATATCCGAAATATTCCGAAGCAAGTAAAAGGAAACTTCGAAGTTCGCTCACATTTAGCAATAAACTATTCACGTGACTGATTTCAAGTAGCGAGCTCCGAGGCTCTACGGACCAAGTTTCCCCGCGCTCTCCACTTGTGTACGGATGCAAATACTACGCCAAGTTATCCTTAAGTTATTAAATTTTCACGCAATCGTATTTCGTACATGTAGGAAATAGTTACGTGTAGGCCGTGTAGTTAGAGCTCGTGTATCGTGTTGTGTGGGTAGAGTTCTGTGACTATACAGCTACGTCTGGGTGCTTTTCAATCAGCTTACAAAACACTTCAAATGGGAGACAAAACCGGGCGTCACGCGAGTTTCATGTTGTATTATTATAAATTGAATGTCTTGTGTAATACTACATTTCTAATATTTCTATCTACATAGTTCAGATTATTCCGACCTAAGTGTACAAGCTATAGGTAATCATTTTTTATACTCGATGTTTTTTGTTCAGAAACTGAACGTAACCGAGCCAATGGCTCGGATCATGGACCTGGAGCCGAACGCCACGTACCACGTGTTCGTGGTGGCCGCCAACGCGCACGGCACCTCGCTGCCCTCCAGCATGCTCCTCCTTAACATCACAGACAAAGGTACGACTTTTACACTACGCCTGATGCAGCAGGTAACGACTTTCCCGCAGCAAAAAGTTTAGCCATTTTTTATTTGTCAATGTTCTTAAAGTCAGACGTCTCTTGTTGTGTTCAGAGTCCGAGAAGGAAGTGTCTGGGATCCCGTCGCCGCCGCACTCGCTGGCGGTCTCCTCGCACTCGGCCACCTGGTTGACACTCGCCTGGCAGCCGCCGCAGTTCTCACTGCCAGACGAGAAGATCACATACACGTACGGTTTGCCTGCCTCTCCGGCGGTCTTTAAAGATCTGAACATACCGGCGGATGATGTTAGACTGTCGTTGTGTCACTATTGCAGTCTGACCCTTTGTAACTTTGTTGTTAATGTGCAGGTTATTCTACAAGTCGCCAAGTCAGATCGGTGTCGGAAACGTGACGCGCATAGAGACGACGGTGCCGGGCTACACGCTGGAGAAGCTGGCGCCCAACACGCAGTACGTGGTGTGGGTGAACGCGCACGCCGCCGCTGGCGACTCTCTGCCCTCCGAAACACTGCTCGCGTGGACAGACCCTGCCTACCCCGCATACGTTGAGGTCAGTCAAGAAACAATAGCAAATATATTCAATGTAATAAAGATCAGGCACCAGCATACTCAGGATACCCAGAGTGCAGCATGTAAAAAAGGTAAAGTTTTTTATGAAATCTTAAATTAGTTTTTTGTTGCAGCCACCGACCGTGAACCCGGTGAACCTGGTGGTGGAAGGGTCCAGCATGACGATACTCTGCATCGCCATGGGCACACCCACGCCCACCATCTCGCTGTACATATCTGGTAAGACATCGACGATCACCAGCAACTTATTGGCGGTGTGTGTGCATAGGGAGATGTATCATTGCACACATTATGTCATTGATATAAAGCTTCTGTCAATAACGTGTTGTGCAGGTCGCTTAGTGCGTCAAGAGGTGACGCGGCACATGGTGACCGTGATCCACAACGTCACTCGGGACATGGACCAGATCTCCTGCTACGCTGACAACGGATACGGCACGCCCATGCAGGCCTCTAGGAAGATCAACATATCACGTTAGTATACTTAGTACATACTTACTTAGTTAGCAAGTGGGTCAGTGTGGAAAACAAACTTCTAGGCCCTATTAATCAGCATAGTAAGTACCGGGAACTCGACAACAGAAATTGATTTTCTTTAATTCAATTATTTAATGCTTGTCTTTCACAAATTTCAATTTCTCATATTTCTTGTAGACGTTCCAACAATCCAAGCATCAGGTATAACGATGGCAGCCGCCGGTGACTCCGTCATATTGGAGTGCCGCGTGGAGGCGCTGCCCAAACCCACCATAGCCTTCTGGAGGGATCCAAATGGCAGGACCCCGGTCATAGACGGGCCTAACTATACCATACAACTGCTCGCTGATCCTGAAGTAAGTAGATTGTTTACAGACAGACTGTATAACCATATTTTGTGCTCCGTGCTTGACCATGTATATCACGAATAACTGAAGATCAAAACTAAAGTAACCAATGTTAAATTCAATTACGCAAAAGACATGGAAGAAGGCAGAGCAGCGTGCAATTTTAATGTGCCGTCCGTCCATTACTTAATTACAAGTGAGCTGTGGCCGACGCATTTAAACTCAGTTTAATTATTTATGGTAATCCAATTCGCGCCATCTCATTACTATTCATGGCCTGTCAATACATTACTTTCTGAAGGACGTTCCGACGATCGTCCGTTATTTGAAGCGTCCTCTCCAAATCAAAACGGAAACTTTTACAATTAAAGAATAAGCTCATTTAAGATTTGATATTTTAACGAAGGACCAAAAAGACCTTGAACATAAATTAAGAAAATGTTTCATGTACTCTCATCTATAAATTCGTAAATTCATCCATTTAGCCGTTCTGTAGCAACATGGTAACAAACATCCATACATCAAGTCACAATTATTGTCGTAGGACCAAACGAAGTACACGATGCGTTTAATAATAAAGAAGATAACGGAGTCAGATGAGGCGGACTACTTCTGCCACGCGGAGAATGCGTTCGGCAAGACGCTGCGGCCCGTGTCCGTGCGCCTGCGACATCCCGCGCCGCACCACAACGTCACAGACTGCTGCACACAGGTACAGGCAGCATCTCACCGATAGATTATAATGCGACGAGTCAAATTGAAAACTCTTACTTTATTTACATATTAATTGCAAGTGGATCTCTGTGAATGAACACATCGCTTCAAAGAAATCGACGCTCATATGACTAACTTAAACAAGTTAGTGGCGAATACTGATTTAACGAATCGTTGAACAGATGAACGTGTCTTCGGCGTGCATAGACGCGTGCAGCTTCCACCTGGACATGGACAACATCATGGACCGGCCCGAGTGCCTCGACGACTTCGAGAAGCTCATGAAGTGCGCTGCTGATGGATCTGGTAAGTTACTACTCTGCGGCTAATTTCACACTGCTTTAATATCGTTTGCCAAAATAATCTGAAGACAAGATCGTTAACCTAGATACGTATAGTGTTGGAGTAGTTGGTGGCATGTGCTAACAAAGGCACATTGCAGATCACCGCGGGTGCTGCGCGTCGTGGGGCGTGCCGCGATCCTGCCTCGAGCTGTGCCGCGGCGGACCAGTGGCGCGGTCGTGCGCGCTGCAGCACGCGCGCCGAGCGCTGGCCTGCTTCCGAGACGCCGGGGCGCGCCTGCCCGGGCCGCCCAGAGAGCTGCGCGCGCACGCCGCGCCCACACCGCACGCTGTGCTGCTTAGGTATGACACACTTCTAGAAACACACTAAACGTGTTGATGGTTTACTCCAGTAATTCGTAGCACCATACTCTGAACCGCGTCCGTGGCTAAACTTTGTCTGTTCTCTATGGTATGTCGTTTTAACTGATGCGGTCGACCACCAGCTGGGAGCCGCCGCTGAAGAACCCGCAGACGGTGTACCTGTATCGCGTGTTCTGGCGCGCGTACGGCGCCAAGGTGCCGGAGAAGTTGGACACAAGCGAGACCAGCGTCGTACTGACGGGCCTGCGTGATGACGTCAGATACGAATGCGTCGTCAAGGCCGCCAATGACGTCGGTAAGGGAAGCATTACTCTCATAGGTCACTACTCACGCGACCCACGTCAACGAAATGTTGCGCTAGCAGACACGCGGTCATCATGCCGAATCTATTTTTACAATACTTTCTAATGCAAAATCCTAGTGCATTTAATCCATCTCAGTCAAACCCAATTAAGGCGATGGCAATAGAAGATTTAAGAGTATGTATTGTGTCAGGCACGTCGTCGCTGAGCGCACCCATCATGTTCACGACGGCGGGGCAGGAAGCGGGCGTGGGCGGCGCGGCCGCGGCGCCGGTGTCCGGGGGCGCGGCCTCCGCGGCGGGCGCTGCTGTCGCTTGCCTGCTGCTTGCGGCGCTCCTGCTCGCCGCAGGATTCTACTACCGGCACAGAAAGGTACTGAGTACTCCTGCCAAGTTACCTCTAGAAGGAAAGAAGGAGGGTCCAACTCTCTTGTCTTCTCACTTCTACACGTAATAGTAAGAACGTTGATGTATAACTATAAATTAAAATAACTAAATTTGTTACAGAATTTAAGACTTAAAACGCAAGGCGGAGTTGCGTTTGAGAATCCCAGTTACCTCAGAGAAACAAATACTGATACATTAGGAAATGTAAGTATTTTTAATCAATCAAATCAAGAAAAAAAGTTGACTTTTTTGATAGCGGAATTTGTGTATCAAAAAATACTTGAAACCGCAATAGAGATCTACAAAGCCTTATTCCTGTCGCAGGGTTCGCTGCCGAACGGCACCGCCAGCAACGGCGCGGCGAACAACGTGTCGAACAGCTCGGCGTGGCGGCAGGAGACGCTGCAGAACGCGGGCGGCGCGCGCGAGGTCGAGCCCACGCTGTACGAGGAGCTCAAGCTCGGCCAGGACGGCGCCGGCTTCAAGCGGCTCAAGCCATAGCCCGCGGCGCGCTCGGCGCTCCGCTCGCCGAGCGGTTCGCCGAGCCGCTCGCCGAGCCGTTCGCCGCGCTTCTCCTCGCCCCGCATCGCGCCCAAGTACTGAACTCAAAGTGCTCTAATGTCCTAAAGTGACTGATTTCTATCCTTGATTAAATAAAAACTCGATCGATGTGAATAGTTATTAAAGAGCCAACATGTACGTAGTTTATGGTTGTAGAGTATCAACTAAGATGTTAGAGGACCATAGATATCATTTTCAATTAACATGTGTGTGTGTATTCTAAAAATATTAACGTAGCTCGGATTCGATTAAAAAGTACTTATTCAACACGATAGGAAGAAGTCAGTCGCACAGAAAATAGTGACAATACCCGAATACAAACGAACCGCTCTCTCAGTTCATCAAATATTTGTTCGGTTGAAAAAGTGTGCAATATCAAAGAGAAACAACAGAACAGAACAGAACACTAAGTGAAATGGACTTGAGTGGCGCGGCTGCAGCGGACTGGACAGCGGGCTTGTTAACAAAAATAACTTATAATAATATTTCCAGATGTAACACTTTATGTGATGAAAACCAAAAAAATATATAAGATCTGTTTCCGATACTTTATGTAAATAAATAATATTGAAGCAGCGGAGAACGAATGAATGGAACCATTTCCATGTTTGTGCATGATCAGAACGCGCGAACACCGCCGCCATTTTTAAAAAGTTTCCCGCTGCGTTCGATATAGTGGTTACTTCACTTAGGTCGCTATAGCTTCGTTAAGGAAGCGTTTGTATTAAAGTTAGGTGGAACTCTATGAAAAATGTGCCTTCAATTTAAGAAGTAGGTAGAATACGATAGCATTAGAAGTGTCTCGGCCTGTATCATATGTACCTAGTGTAAATAAACAACATTCCATAGAGCGTAGAAACACTTTGTACAATCTATTTAAAACTACAGTAACACGAATGGTTTTGCACAGTATTAAGATTTTGACAAGTGTTAGCCATCGAGATACATTGTTGGATAGAATTAATAGAATAATGTAAAAAAAATGTTTTCTAAAACTTCATCCATGTTTTATACAGTCTTACAAGGAGACACTGCATTCTTTATATTCAATTTGATATACTATCGAACGAGTTATTTAATATGGCCCCACACTACGTATGTTTATTTCTATGTAAAATAAATGATCTCATTCACAATTATTTCATCACAATAATTGTTAATTGAATTCTATTTTATTTCATTTTTTTGTATTGAATACTAGATACGATATCGCAGCATTCTATGCAAAGAACGCAAGCTCACAGGAAATTAGCTTTTTGATTAACTTTAAAAGTTTCCAGTGGAATAAAGCTAATGGTTTCAGACAGTGACGAATAAAACATTTAATTTATTGCCAGTATGATATATCTTCTCAGGTTCGGTACTGTTGTATGTATATGTATGTAGTTTTGTTCGTACGTAGTGTGAACATTTAAAGGCCTGACTTTTCTTGTTATTAGAACTTGTTTGCTCTAAACAAAATATGTTATTAGATTTAGTTATACAAGATGGATGTGATTAGATTTGTAAATAAAAATAAAAAAATGAACAAATGATACTCGGTACATTCATTTTCATACCTTCATTTCCCATCTCTACGTGACATATTTCTAAAATATTTAAGGTTATAAAGAAAAAAAACTAACTAGTAAATACCTAAAAATGAACAATACTAACGCCGATTTAAACTTTGTTAAAAATGTTATTAATACTTTCTATAATGAACTAAAGCCATGACTTCATTTATTTTTGTCGATTCCGAATTTATTTATACGAAATGT
This sequence comes from Papilio gigon, assembly GCA_027563995.1. Classification (NCBI taxonomy): domain Eukaryota; kingdom Metazoa; phylum Arthropoda; class Insecta; order Lepidoptera; family Papilionidae; genus Papilio; species Papilio gigon. The sequence goes on along the minus strand of JAODUI010000007.1, from coordinate 7,054,688 downwards.
GGGCAACACCGAAAATCCCGCGCAAATAATATGAACAAATCAAACAACGGGTCCCCGACTCACTAACGAGATGTAAATACGTAACATATGCAAAACTGGGGGGGGGAGTTTGCTCGTTAATATTTTGTTATTTAGTGGTTTTTGAGAAGGTTATTTAATAAATTTTCTTGTGTTTAATACTTTGTTTGGTGTTTTCAAAAAATAGATTTGATTAAATTATTTGAAGTAATATTTGTATGGAATAAATTATTTGTAATGGCTCATTATTATAGATTTATTATCAAATTTCACATTCATCAGTTTGCGTAATTTCCTTTAAGAAAACTAAAAAGTTCCCGGTTTACGCTTCATGAAGATGAAAGATCTCTCAACGAGCCAACACAGACAATGTTGAAGGACATCGTTATCAACTTTTATTTCTTACAAGTTTATTGTTTCTACTTAAATTAGGACAATTAAACTTATACTTTAATTAATTGTCGACTTAATTTCTACGTCTCGGAACGTAGGGCCCTATTTAATTACGTACCTCGGTGGGTGTTCGCGTTTTGTTACCCAAGTAATAGGTTTAAAAACAAATTTAACTTGTTATGACCACCCGAAGGGGAACCAGGGTGCCCTGTTGCTAACTTAAATCGTTTTCTACCCCACTTCATTATACGTGAAATATTATTTTTGCCGCCATTTATAATTAATTATTTATTACTTTGACTTGCGAGCATTGCATTGTATCAGAATATTTTTGTCAATATTTACATCTTACGTATGTAACCCAAAAACATTGTTTTCACTAAGTTTTTTTTTTCTAAAATTTAAAAGACCATCGGCTGCACTCATAGTCATTAAGTGTTCACGAAGAGAGTCTCTTAATCTAGATTTAATATGAAATCTTGCTCTTATCGAGTTTTTAAGTAACTCAAACGGCTCTGAATCCGATAGTATGAATATAATTTAAATTTTAAACAGATTACGTAGAAAAGTCGTCTAAAATTCACGTAAATAAGACAGGCTCGCGGGGCGCCGCAGCCTTCGAAAGCGAATTACACTTTAATGGAAGTTAAAGTGAAAACGAATTGGACACTTTGGCTGCCTTCAATAATAGATGCCGTCAACACATCAAATATGCTGGCAGATGACAGGAATCGAGCAAACGAAACAGTAAAAATATGCTATCAAAATAAACCATGCATTGGAATTATTTTAGCCTAAAAATGATTAACATCAGAGGCTTAAAGATTTAAAATTAAGTGTTATTAATTATTTAACGTATAAAACATACAAATCATATTTAACACTACACGAGCGTACCTCTCTCTCCGACGCCGCTAACGCATCTGTAGTTCTGGTGTTGCAGATGCCCATGGGCATTGACGATCGCCCTTGTCGCTCGTTTGCTCTTTTCTCTTATAAAAAAAAAACAGTAGTAGTGCACTAAGAGACTCCCTGTTTGGTATTGTTTATACGTTCATTGAAAATGTGCCCTTATTGTGACCACTTATAATTGAAGCATCAATAGACCTCTAAAGTCCCCAGTCCTCCCTAAACCCCGTCCACCATAAACGCTTCATTGAGATTGATTTTATCGCGTTAGTAATCCGTTTGGATTAAGGTCCTTAAAGGGTTACAATTAAGTTTTACCAGCGACTAGTTCTGGCAACCCTATCAAATAAACTATAAGATTAAATCTGCTTTGATATATATCTTCGTAATGTAATTCCTCCTGTACCCTCAGCTACACCATACGTGCACGCTTCCTTATTCCACCTCGCAACATATAAATAAATAAATAACAAAGTGAAAAGGCATGTCTCAGCGAGCGAGCGATCACTCATTCCTTAGCGAGTGAAGAAGTTAAACGAAATGAACAATGGTTTCGTTAATGTAATGTTCGTAAGAAACGGGATTCTTACCACGATTAGCCTCTTTGAGCTGCCGATATTTCTGTCTTGGTAGTGTTCAATTTCTTACGAACATCATATTAGTAAAAACCGCGAAAGTTTAAAGTTATAAAATGGTTTCGTTGAGAAGATAACAAAACATTCACGTATTAATTTGGTTTACAACGTGTCATTTATTCGCAAATGTTACAATGATAGATTTATGACCTATAGATGTCTAATGCGGGGTATAATACTGAAGCGTATAAATGCCTGACGAACTTCTGTATGATTTAATTTCCTCAGTGCTTTCATTTACAATAAAAAATCGCCTCTTAATTTGATGTAACTCTTGTTTCATATAATCCATTTATAGGTTATACTCGTGTATTTATGGTTTTAATGTTTTTTATTTTTATTTTAAAGAGTAAAATGTAGAAGACACGTACAAAAATGGCACCTAAAAATATCTATTTTTCTCTATGGGTCATGATTTATACTGGAATTAAAATTGACTTTCCTACACGTTATAGCTAGTATGTGCATGTGAAATTTAACCAGCGACGTTTAACAAGATCTCAAAATAGAGGTTGGCACTTGTTTTAAAACAATTACGCCGTAATTACGGCGACGTGTACGTCGTACACTGTGTAAGTGTGTACACTGACATGTGTTTATTAAACCCTTCGCATGTCAATAATTCAAGAGGTGGTAAGCGTTGTGCGTTATAGGTTTAACCGTCGGACTCCACTGTCGTCTGTTCTCGCAGAATTGCATATCGTTCTCTCTGTCTTTCTCTTTGATTATACTGAGAGATATAATAAGTGTAAACGCAATGGAATTCTGAGTTAAGAACTTATATTTGGGATTAGATAGTGCGCGTTATTTACGGCTGTTAGGACGAATGTATATTGTGTTTTGTCTGTTTGAATATTCAACACGAGTTGTGCTTAGAATTAACTTTATCTCCTAACATCTGAACAACTATACCGTGACAAATAATGCAATACTTTTAGTCTACTTTTTTACGTTTGACATTAAAATCACTGATAAAATTATTTTGTACGGTAACCATAGAAGTTACGAAGCGTAGGATACGGTGTTTATATTAGTATTTTACCGACTTGTCAAAAACGTTGCGTAATAATATAATTACGGAGAATTTGTGATATTAATTGTAACATTTTTCCGTCTGGTAATATAGGAACGGCAATTTGACGTCTCCCGGATATCCCGTCGGGATGTTGAGGGCGCACGTCACAGAAAGGAGTCCGACCGCACGCCACGAGGTGACACCTCGAGTACAACACCCGCGATACACACAGACGGACAAGACAGCTTAAGCCGGCTGCGTGTCGTACGGCTTGTGAATTGACTATTTAAAATGAAATGCACGTTTGAAAAGGAAAATATAATAACGAACACTCTATGACTGGGGCGTGCAAAAGACAAGAGACTATCGATGAAAAGATGTGTTTACTTTCTTTATTTCGTTTTCTTCCTTTTTATTATATGGCTTGCTGTGGATGTATAAAAACTCCTTGGAACTGGAAAAACTGCTTGAACACCGGTTATATACCTTCAGATTTAACTGAACAGTTAAACCCTACTGTACTGGACGGTTGGAAAAACTGCAAAACTAAAATTATACTGATACGCTGTCAGTAGCCTTATCAAAACAACAATAACACTGGCTCGGGCGCGATTCAATTGGCTTAAATATTTCTACTGTGCCCAAAAATTTTAGTTCCATTTTTGTCCCCAAGTTAGCGGGAGTGGTTACAATATTGGTCAAATTATACATATAGTTAAATAATGGTTTGTTAACTTGACTGATCCACCAAAATATAAACAAAATTATTGATTTATTTAATACTTGTACACTAATAACATCAATTCTCAGTGTCTGTGTGTCATGCATACTCTGCAGAAAAATATTGTCACATATGTTTTTCTCATACCTGCTTCTCTGATGTTTTTCTCCCGTTTCCGATGGTAACCAAGAAAAATAAAAATTAATACAATTAATTAAATAACATCACTACATTATTTTTTAGTTAGGTATGTTTTTATAGAAAATGAGATGAATAACAATAAGACGAATTTGTTAATTCAGAACGGTTTGTTAATTTAGTAGATAGATGTCGTCAATTCCAAAATTTGAAATGTGAAATAATCTGGTACATTTGACCTGCACATCGAAGTCAGAATGTTGCTAGTCTGCTCTCGTTTTTATTTTTTTCTCCGTAACATTTCACAGTACTGCCAGTATAAATTATTCACTGTACATCCTACTCATTTCAACGCTAAAGGCAAAATGGCAATTTTTGTACATTTTATATTAAAAAATCTTCCTAGTGTACATTATTAATGTTGCAACAAAGAGTAAACACTCTTGTTGATATTATACCTCTATAAAACAAATAAGTTCCGTATACATGCAGATACTGGCAGAAAAATTGCATAATTAGAAAAGAAGGTTTTTTATGAAGTTGCCGAGATAGGTCATTTTTTAGGACATGAATCGCCACTAGTATATTGTCAGCCTATTTTTTTACTGTTTTTTTTTATTGCTCTGTAAAAAATAGTTGTAACAAATATTTTCATGTTCTAAATTCAAATAATTCGAGGAATGCATTAGATTTAAATTGAATTGTATATCAAAAGGCCTTCCAGCGGCCGCATAAATTTAGTATTCACTCGGGCGTACGGGGTTACCTTCGCTCGGAAGGGGTTTGCTTTTAGCTAAAACTTGTTTGAACTACAAGCGGATGTACGCACTCTAGTTAACATTGATACTTATGCTTCATCTAGGCTTATTTAAAGCATTTAATTAAAATATATAATTTGTTTTTTCACGACAGATTATTAAAACAAAAAGCTAAACACTTAAGAAAAGTTTATTCCTTTACCGGAAGAATTAAATGCCTTTATTGTAGACATAATACTGTCTTGTTATTTCAATTTTAACTGCTCAGTTAAAAATTACGTGTCTAAGCATAATTGTAACTGTTAGTTGAACTGTACAGTCCCATACAGTAGACACCAGCGCTGAAACGACGAAGTTTATAGCTATAAGTGAGATTAACTTTTAAAACCCTCTAAAGGGTTCGGATAACACATTAATATTCAGCAGCGCGTGACGCCGAGGCCAACAGTGGCTCAGTTTGACAGACGCCGGGCCTCGCGTGACCGGACACAACACTTGGGAACAAATTACGGTTAAACTATCGCTTAATTTTACCCGCCTCGGAGTTTCGGTTTTAATAGCGCCAGTGATGGATATCATGAAGAGACGATGATCACATATACAAACAACCGAGACCCGAGGAGGACTGAACAAAGTGTTGAACTTAAAAACTATGGTACTTCGCTAAGTTGTTTTATTTCTCCGTGCGTTGCATTGTATATTCAAACGATAGTCCGGCGACAATTGACTTCAATTCACGCTGCAATGCTCGCTGCCGGGCACACAAAAGGACGATTATTTCACGGACAGTAATGTATAGTGGACACTGTAATTGTTCCGTGCAGCTGCAAACAACAGATAGCGAACTGCAATTCGCAGTTACTGTGAATATCGTCAATAAAACTGCGTTGTGTTGCCTGTCGGAATTATGGACATGCATAATGTGTTTATATTTTATAGTAAAACTAGCGTTTGCTCGCGACTTCCACGTCGTGAAATTAAAAATAAACCTAGGTGACAGTATCTCCTCACATTGTTCTAAATTTAAAAACGAACAGATGAATCACATTCATGTCGTGCACATTGCTGGGACAGTTATCTCTGCCGATAGATGCCAAATTCTACACGTGAAAACTGCATAACTAATAGTGAAATAAATCTTATTTAATGACAAAAATATTTTATTAGGACTCGGCTATTAACGTCTTATAAAACCATTTCATTAATTGCTCGGGATTAACATTTAAAAGTAATCTGCTGCGACAAAGGACGGTGGAAATCATTAAAACTTTGCTTTTACCTTCTTTATTAGACGCTGAGCTGCGTGCGGCGCGGCCGGGGCGGGGCGGGCGCCTCCTCTAATACTGACACCGGCCAGATTAAAATACATACAATAGCCTTCTAAAATAAAATACTGAATACGATGTCATGGATTCTAAGAGTTACGTTCCTCTTCTATAAAATCTATCCACAAAAAACGTTGAGAAAAAGTACGTGTAGAGTTTATAAGCCTTATTTCGTTTCAAATACTAACACGAGTTAAAACGGAGCGAAGAAACGAAACGAACATAATAAATATAAGATATTGTATCACTCTTTTTGTTTCGGAGTGGATGCTTAGTAGTTATGATTCGGGAGAATACGAATATTACAAGGTTGTAATAAAAAAGGAAAGGGCAATCTTCAAACAAAGCTGGAAGAGCTTTTCTTCTAAAACTCTTTAAGCATTTACTTAAAACAAATAAAACGATTACATGAACAATCTAAAAGCAGATAATGAACGTTTGCACAAAATTTCCGACGAATATTTTTAATTGAATACAAAAAAACATTGAGTATCATTTGTAATTAAAATTTCCAATTATACAGTTACGATATTGCTTTACTTTAAAAGTGAAGAAGGCAGCTAAAATTAAGCAACGGACTCCATCTTCTTGATACTTAAGTAGCCATTTAGGATAAGTAACATCCGGACGGGCCTTAAGTTCCCACTTAAACCGCAATTCGAAATCCATTTACTAAGAAGCCTTTACGATGATTTTCGTGTATATTACCAGCGTTTTAATGCATTTTATGTAATTTTACGAAAGAATTCACAAAGAAAGTTAACATAAAAATATTTATGTAAATAAACGGACAATGAAACGCATACATATGTCTTATTTATAGTCTCGCCGAACTTACGGATTAGGAAATTACCTGATTTTCCTAATTTTACCTACCTGGGTAAAATACGACGAGAGAATTTTTTTTATAAAACAAATCTAAAACTACGGTTGTGAAGATTGAAGTTTAGTGTTATAGATTTAATTTTAATTGTGTTAATTTTTTTATTACATGTCGTTATAATCTAATGCATATTTCAAAACGTTCCGTCAATGTCAAAACTATAACCAAAACAACATTGACGTTTACGTCAATTGGTGAAAATATAAGAAAACATTCAAAGATTTTCTTGGAAATGAAATATTAAGCAATGAATATGAAAAGAAATACTCATGTTTTCGACTTGTATTGGGAAGATATATTAGTTGCAAAAGTAATACCATTTTTGACCATCCGTGAATGTTTTAATTTTCGTTGTGTTTCGCGAACTTGTCTTCAAATAATAGACATGTATTTCGCCAAGTTGAAATCATTGAAACTGATGAATAAAGGCTTTTCCCCGCACACGTTCACTGTAAGTATCAATCAAGAAATTACATACACTATCTATGCCCATATTATTCTTAAACTTTGGTACGTTTTCAGGTATTTGCTAAAACCTGTACGCGCTTAAATTTATTGAATCTGAGTCGATGTCACTCGATAAGCGACAATGAATTAATCCCAATGTTGTGTAGAAACCACGATATTGAAAGTTTGAACTTAAGTCAGTGCAAGAATTTATCTGCAAAATGTTTGCAGCCCGTTATCCTCCATTGTAACAAGTTACGGATACTTAAACTAGCACGATGTGCATGGTTGACAACGGGAGCTATCGAGGCGTTGGCTCTCCATCAGAGCAAGCTTGAAGACGTTGACTTGGGATTCTGTGTGGCCATATCGGAGAACTGCATACTGATTTTTATTAAGAAGTTTAGGCAGATAAAGACTCTGAACTTAGAAGGCAACAAGCAAGTAACGGATAAATGTTTGTATACTATATCAAAGTACAGCAAGTCACTGAAGCTGCTAAACTTAGGTGGTTGTTGTGAAATAACTGATAAAGGAGTGAGGTAATTGCATGTTTCTTGTAGATTCAATGTTTATTAGTTCTTGGGGAGGTCTGTGTCTATATTGTTCCAGTATATTTGCTTTTATAGTTCATACATAATACTTTACAGTTAAAATTACTTTTACAGAGCACTGGCATTACAGTGTCCCAGTCTAGAGGGCTTGCTCATCCGAGGGTGCACCAAGGTGACAGAGAACAGTCTCCGATTGATGAGGAACAAGGTCCGTCTAGACAGAAGACCCATAGATCCGGTGCCTGTGCCTATTTATGTGCAAATTTAAAAAAGATATAATGGTTGTGCTGAAAAAGTTGTTGGTATTATGTTGCTAATTTTAGAATTTATAATATGTGCAATGAATGAATCTGAATGAATGAATAAAATAAGTAGAAATAGCCACTTCGGGGGCAGCCTCCAATCCGGATGCAAAATATGTTTAGCAACCAAATATTTAGTACCAAAAGAAGTAAAAAAATGTGTTGACATTGAAGTTTTTTCAGACATTTTTTTTATTTTTAAATTGCTAATATAATTAAAATCGCGAAATTAAATCTGGTCATAGCCCAATTAGTTTTTAGTTATAGTAATGAATGTACTTAATTAATATAGGTTCTGTGAAAATTGTAATAAAATGACTATTGTTCTTATGGATGGATTGATGGATGGTATATGTGAAGTAGTTATAGTGAGAAGTTGATGTTATAGTTAACTATGATTTTGCATTATGTATGTATGTAACAGTGTACATATGTATTCAGTCCATATGAAATACTAGAATTACAAATAAGAGGCGGTTCAAGTGTTATGTAAGCCCTATGGGGGGGTCTTTGCTTTGCTTATTTTCTAGATGGTCATTATGTCAGAAGTTTTTATTTTTTATACATATTGGCAACCTACACATTTTCTTTGCTTGAAAACTAAAGAAAAAGAATTAAACTGCTGCTCAGAAATCATCAAAAAAATTAATGTATATTAATGCAAACAATCACATACTAATGTTTACGTCATGGGAGTGGGTGGGTCAGACCTTTGCATACTTTTGCTGACGAGGGGGAGAGGTGGTGAATAATTGTAATAAATGTGCTCATGCAATACTTGAACGGCCCTGAATAAGATCATGAGATATAGTTGTGAATAAAAGAGCTTGACTCTTTTTTGTATTGCTCGCTAATTGTTCCTTGTAGGAAGCAGTAAGGTTCATGTTTTTGTAAAATGTGCAATAAACTTACAAACTACTGTTTATGAATTACGAATTAGAACTTTTCTGTTTTAATAAAAATAAAATAATGATTATGGACATGCCTCCACACCCACTAATAGCACTGTCAACGATTTCAAATTAACATTTATAAGTTTGAGAACTCTAGAAAACTGGACTTTCAAAGTAATCCTAGGTATTGTAATTTCTAATACGGTTTCGAGGTCAGACTCGCGTTGATTTTCCTAAAGTTTCCCGCCTATAAAAAATAGGTTAATTTTATGTCATCTGTGGTCATTATATTAATGATTTTTTTTTACTTTTTAAGAAAACTGTTTTAATTTTATAATAAACTTTTTAAAATGCAATTGAGGTTATTGACAATGTGATTTTTTTTGTTTTACATTATTTATACTTTGAAACATACTTCAGCAATTTACTTTTCATCATACTTTTTTTTTGTTTTACAGTAAAGTCGTTTTCACGCTTTCTATAAAAAAATCTCTCAAACTTGACTTTTTAAGGTTACAATAAAACTGCACACTTTTTCACAAAATTATATTTTGTGTAATAACACCTGCTACAAGTATCTTACTGTTAAAAATATTTACAATATTTTATATTCTACACATTAGTAACAAATAACATTCATAACCTTAGAGGAGCAGATCTTAGAGAATGCGGGTCGCGCCGCCGCCGCCGCCGCTGCCGCCGCCGCCGCCGCTGGTCCGTCCTAACATTTGGCAATAAATTAACTGCGATAACACCAACATAATTAAAAACGAACCTTACAAAAACTAACTAGCAGTAACGTAAAACATTTAAAAGCTATTTCATTGTAAAAATAAGAATACAAAATGTTAAAAAAAATTAAATTAACACCGTCGGCCGGCCGCCCCGCCCGCCGGGCGCCGCCGGGGGCCGCGGGGGGCTGCGATATGACGTCATCATATACAAATACGCTACTCGTGTATGAATACAGCCTTCGTTAAGTAAAAGCATTCCATTTACAATATCTTACATAGAAATTAAGCATACGGGAGATGAGGCACTTCAAAGAACAGACGAAACTTATAACGAAAATAATATTAAACCGACTGTACAGAGAAATGTACAAACAGGGCGCCGCACAGCATATACACACAGGAGCCGAGAGGTCCGGACAAAATT
>JAODUI010000007.1:7004931-7032046 GCA_027563995.1 Papilio gigon | reverse complement strand
TAAACATAGAAGCAATAAAGAAAGCATAACAGGATCATGCATAGTTAAGTAACAATTTACTTAACCACACCTGCTGAAACACCTGTCCAAAAACATTGCTAATGTCTTTTTTTTACCGAATAAATGGAGTAGCAGGTGTTTGTGAAGTTAAAACTAACAGTAAGATACATCATGCTTCATTCAACTGTCTGCTCTAAGTCTAGGTCAGGGAGCAGCGGACTAACATAGATTACACAGACAAGTCAGGAACTAACTGGTAAGAATTGACGAGGTGATGGTGATGATGACAATTCCTCCTCCGATTCCACCTAAATATGATGGCACCAATGTTAAGACATGTCAAATACACAATTTTTTTATGAGTTCATAGTATTTACAAAAACATATTTATAATAATAGTAATGTAATGAGAAATTATGCTCTTCAGACACTTTAATATCCAATTGGTAGAAAGCCATAAGGTAGGAGAATAAATTATAAATAAAGGTAAATAAAAGTATAAACAGCAGTCACTGTGAATTGTTTATGCATGTTACAATTATCGACCCTCATTTAACTAGAAAAAAGTCCTATTGAAATTTTTAATACCAAATGTTGGTATTGACTTATTCTTTCTTACATAATAAAACTTGCATAAAGACCTAATTTACACAAAAAGTATTTTGGAGTAGTAAGTTTTGGTGTTGTTTCAGTTTGAACATATATCAAAATAATTTATTTTTTATTGTTATTATAAAATGAAAACTTCATATATTATTAAAACTACACAAAATTATGTAAATGTATGTTACATTAAGCTATTATTTTCTATTTATTAAACTATTCTATGATCTATTAGTTATTGAACTCGTAAAAAATAATCAAATTTTCCTAAAACAATGTTTACTATAAATTTAATGACAATTAACAAAATGTTTGTTTATGTTCATATTTTGAAGTATTACCCACATAAAGTTCAATACACCTGTACAGCTTCCTGAGATATGTAAAGGTCATTAGCCTTAAAATTGAACTTGCCATTCAAATTCAATGAGAAAAAATTCGCCTTTATTTACAAACAATTATTTGTTTGTTTACTAAATCAAAAGATACAGTACCTTTTCTGGAGTATCTGGAAAGGACTTTATTCGTTGCTTATGAGGACGGTCTGTTGAAGTCAAGGGCCTCTCTGTGGCCCTGTAGTTGCCAGCGTGATGCGTCACCAGTCCCCGCGCAACGGCGCGCTTGGCCGCCGCGCGCAGCACAGTCCTCACATCTGCACCAGAGTCCACTGTCAGCTGGTAAGCCTGTCGCAGATACCTCTCAACACTCTTTAGACTAGAGCCAGCCCTCTCCCCGAGCTCGCGCACCGCTTTAGCCACCGCTCGAGATACGTCTACATCAGGCGCTATTCTTAATATTCTGCTCTGTAACCCACCTGGGTCCTTGTACGAGCTTTGTCCCTTATTGTACACCTTCAGAACGGTGCCTTCCCTGACGGCCCGCTCCAGGCGCTCCGACACCACATCCTCGTGATAGTTGTGATGTTGTCTTATTGCATGACATATTCGCTCAACACTCGGCCGCTGTTTCTGCGACCGTATCTTATGTATCGCCTCGAGTATCCATCGCTTCCACTCGTCTTTCCCTACTTCGTCCGGATCGGTCATCTTTGTCAAATATTATTTCTTACAGCCGTCTGAGTAACGGTACGGTATTGCTGATCGAGATGTGTCAACACCCATCATATTTTGGCGCCTCGAGCGAAATTCCATTTTACAGAATGGAACCCCGCCGAAAGCTGCCGCGGTGGTCAGCCGCGACGCGAGACGCTAATTTACAGCATATCCGCAAAGCGTTCGCCTGCCGATGACACATCGGGCCTCACAAGCGGGTTTTGGCAGAGCGGGCATACGATGGCCGCCATCTTGTGGCAATCTAAATTTACGTAGTGAACAAATACACGCGACGTAAATAATCCTTTCTCCAACATCAATTACTCTAAATTAACGAACTGGCACTTTTCACTGTTACAAAACTATTTATATTCACAAACTTTAAAATAAGAACATAATGCGACAAGTTTCTTTCCGGTTCCTTTTTTCACAATGCGTCGACCAAACAAACAACACAATCAAAACACACGCATTGGTGAAATGATGTAAGTTAATATTTTTTTTGTTTTCTATGATATTACACTAATAATCTTTAAATATTGTGAAATTTAATCAAAAACATTCACAAAACACCAACAAAAGGCTCTTCAAAATGGCTATCAATCAGACTCCTTGCTATATGAAAAAATAATTTTGATATCCTGTCGGTCATATCATGTATTGCCATTATTAATTAAAATTAAAAAAAAAACATCACCAATGCTGGTAATAGTCTATGAGTAACCTATTACACTTTTTAGTGTTTGAATTTTTTTTTAACTGTAAAAAATGTTATATATTCAAAGTGAAGACTTTTAGTTCTTTAATTTCTGCACCAATATATAAATACGTGAAGCGTAAACTTAACTTCCTTAAAAAATGAGCGAACGAATAACGTGTTTGACACAAGTTAAAGTTAATGTCCTGAATGAAATTTAAAAAATTGCATTATAAATTATGGTCTAACTTCAACCTATAGGCCACTACTAGTTCTTGGTAAATATATCGTTATATTAAGAAAATCGCGTTGATATTTTTATAGCGAATCTTGATCAGGTACAAGCGTTTATCTCTATTACTTTCATATGACATGTGGCGGAGTAAATTTAGCAACGGTCTTTCGGAACCGAATTCATATAATATCAGTACAAGGGTATAGGCGTACAAATGAAGATTAATAATCGTAGAAATCGAGATCATGTTTATGTCGCACAATTTACTTCAATCATTTAATTGTAATATTTTGTTTTTTAAGTGAGGTTTTGGGAGTAAAAGAAAACTTACACTAAATATATCTTTATTTCACATCAAATACAAACATATAAGTACAAACACAACTTTGTTGTAACGTAATCTTTATTTTTAACCCTAAGTTACATAAGTAATCAATTGAGAGAAAATACAGAGCAACAATATTCTACCAGCAATCATCAATTCAAACTAGCCACAAAGACTTGCGCTGTGATAAATTACTAATAACTTTCTCTCGTATTTGGAAGATGTAACATAGATATAATGATTTTGGAAGACTTACTGCTAACATTGGAATGGGTGAATAAATATTGGGCTAAAACGAAACACAAAATAATAGGTACATAATATACGAAAATCGAGACATGTCCGCACGAGCTGCGGGGACAAAGATGCTTCTTGTTAACTTATTATAATCGATTTGTACTATAAAGAACTAGGACTAACGAACTTGTCTACACAAGCAGTCAAAGCCAAGTGACATGCCAAATTTAACTCATTGAAATATGTTTTTAATAAGAATTCCTTCAATAAGATAATACAACCTCTACTTAAGATAACAACTTTAAAAAAATATTGCTTCTACACTCAATTCACAACATGAGTCAAATTTCTTAGTTCCTTATAAAGTTTTCAAAGATTTTAAAAAAAGGTTGATTCTCGAAGTAATTGTCAAAAATCAATATAGATATATAAGAAAAGTAAATACCAAATCATATGATTTCGCCGAACGGCGTCTGCATGGTGTTTAGTCAGATCTATTTGTAATACTAAAATTATCAATTATTCGATTTTAACAAAGTGTTTCAGAAGTGGAGAGAAGTGAATCAAATATTTGCAATAGGCATCAATTTATCTACGTTCTATGTATTAAGTAATTCATGTGTTGTATTTTATAAATTCTACGTTATTCACGATTCCCTGATATGATGCTTTATTTACTAGAAACTGCCAAAATTCACAGCTGCTAAGTGGCATACACTCTAGTCTATGGTTTGGCTGTCAGTTTAACGGCAACTGTCATGGAAATTAGCATTGATATTAGGGATAGAAACACTCGATTATTGTTAAGAATCGTTTTTATGACTATTTTTTTTTAATTTCTCGGCCAAATTCGCTGCACTAACTTTGTAACAGAACTATTACGTTAAGAGTCCCAGCAGACTACAGACTTTTTATCAGCCGATAGTTTAATATCAGTTTGAGCACGCACAGAAGTGCACACACTAGATAGATTTGGCTCGACAGTCCAACCCCATCAAATTATCTGCCGATAAAAAAGTGTGGGGTGTGCGGGCTCTCAATACCCAACTCTTAAATAAAATATTCTAGTAAGTTTGATTATGTTGAGATTAAATGATTATTGCAATATCAGTCTAGGGTCGCGCTTTTGTTACATTTACCATCAACATTCTTGAAAATCATTGTCGCCGCTGAAAGTACAACCAGAGTGCTGTATGACATGCGTCGCGCTGTACACGCCGCACTTGACACACGTCTCATAGGGCTTGCCGAGCACGAGTTGACTGAGAAATCCTCCAGTGAAGGCGTCTCCGGCTCCATTCGTGTCCACAATTTGTTCCTTGTCTAATTTCCTCACCGGTATCAATGATACTTTGTTACCTTCGACGAGGATGACGGGGTCGCTTCCCTGTGTTATTACGACCACCCTTTGTTTCGAGCTGTTCAACTTAGGTAGCGTTGCTATGTTCTTTGCGATCTGTTCAGAGTTATCGCCGGGGATGTTAAAGGCTTTAGCGAACGCTTCGGCTTCCTGAAATTACAAAATGACGATAAGAAAAACCTATTTATAAATCACATTCAAATAAATTTTGATACTTTTGCGACAAAAAAGAGATCAAGTCATTTAATGATTTTTTAACGTTCATATTAGGTCTACAGGGACTCCCTAACTAATCTGATTGTTACAGTCAGACATGTAAGAACCGGCGCCGTAAGTCAAAACCAGCTCAAATAGTATAGGCAAAGAAAACAATCATCAATTCGTCGTGAGCCTCGCCTTGCTCTCATAATTAACAATGACATGAGCTCACAGTTTCATTTCCAAATAGTATGTCTACGTAGGGTATCATCTTCTCCAGGGGCTCCTTGTAGAACTGCGACACGAAGGGAGCACTCAGGTTCATGATGAACGTCAACCCATTCGCGTGCGAGTGCTCCGCCAGTCGCATTATCGACTCCGGCGACACCGCCACGAAGAAACCCTGCAATTAATACCTTTACTTTTAAAATAATCAACTAACATAGCCTCTCTAGTGATGATATAATTCGAAATTATCCAGTAGAATAGTGACTTATTTCCCACAGATGAGGAGAGTTGAAATGTTCCATTTAGTCACGTGTGGGCGGGCATGGTGAAATAGAGCTGGATGTGTCATTCTCTCACCGATGCGTATATAAACTTGGCGGCCTGTATGGCGGCCCTGCAGGCGTCGGTGTCGAGGTGCGAGGGCGTGAAGCGCTGCGCGGCGGCCAGGTTGGCGCAGAGGGAGCGGTGCGTGCCTGTCACCAGCACGCCGCAGGTGCCCGTCGGCTCCTCGCCGCACACTTGGTACAGCACGCACACGCCATCAGCTCTAACATAACATTACTTAATTAATAATATTAGATTGGTGCCTATTGCAACTTAGCAACATTTGTCTCACGTCTGACATTTTTTTATATCTGTCGACGTCGCGCCCGGGGAACGGGAACACTCTATACCATTTTGAAGAAGGAAGCATGCGATCAGCTGCTTAGTGGAAACAGGCACATCGAAAATAATTTAGTGACTGTTTTGTAAATACGTTGTTGTTCAGAACTGAGAAAACTAGACAGTCGTCGTCGCTCCATCGGCTTATTGTAAATACCATCGTATGGCAGCACATGCATTATTAGTTTCCTTATAGAAACATAATAATGAGTTACTAATAACGGAAAATTTCAAAGAACTTCTCGATTAAAGCAATCAATATTCGATGCAGTGTCTTAACATGACACAATTTACTTAACAAACAAAATTATACGTTGTCCCGTGCACCATAGAGTTGGATTTCAATTGTATTGCATGTTAATAGACTTCGGAACTGGACTTTGCGTTTGAGCTGCCAATCAATTAATTGAAGCGTTTGCCAAATTGAACGAGAGTTTTATAATTTAAAAAACTTGTGGCCTCGTGTAATTGCTTCATCTGTAATATCATTGTTAAGAATAATTTACTTTGATTTTATATGTAAGAAAGAATGTAAGAAAGTAATAAATATACGGGGAGACAGTAGACGGAATTAACGTTGCAGCTTCTTGTTACTACGGCTCTTTTTGCGGCCAAAGTTCACGGTCGCGCCAGTGGAAATAGACACTAAATTCTTTCTCTAACCACAGCAGGAACATACATATTATACAGCAATTGTTATTAAACATAAAGTGTATTTGAAAATTGTACGCTAATTTGTGACACCCACGTGTCATGTGGGCAGGCAGCAGACATGACGGAGCGACAGTTACAATGCTAGATGCAGACATATCTAATCTTAACCATCGAGCACATGAGACATTGCCTACATGTTGTAGATTAGATACGACAATATTGAAGTACTGAATATTGATATAAAGAGGGTAGACAGGTAAAAGACGTGTTAACACATTCAATGCCGCCTCGACTTTACGAAATACGAAAATACCATAGGGTTGTCACTTGTTACAAATGTTACGATTAATTCAATATTAATACAAAACTAATATAACAACTACACTGTTTTAACTTGTGCCTTGACAAATTTAACAAATCATATTTTGTTTATGTTAAAAAACCACGAAAAACCTATTACACTAAAGTAAACATATTTTTTTTAGTATCAACTTATAATATTATCACACATCTTAAAATATAAATCACAATTGACAACCCTTTTACGGGAAGTCTCACTAGCGTAGAATTTCACTATTGACTGTTATTTAAAAAAAAGATGAAAGCTATATATTGCTACAAGTGTTGCCAGTGGAAACCCACGATCTATTGAAACTGACGTTAACATTATGTAAATTGCATAAGAAATTGACCTCGTAGCGAGTGACAGAACATGTCAGTCACAGTGTGATCCCTCGCTGATAACATTTGTTATCAGCGTGCGTGAAGCCGTTTTATTGTCAGTCTTGTAATGATAGTATGAATTTACACATTCAACAGATAGTATTGTCATATCAGTCATATATGTAAGCTTGTTACGTTAGTATGCGAATAAGTGTCTATTAAAATAATAACAATTCTTTACGTTATTTTGACCCTGTTTGTGCTCTTAATTTAATATACTTGTATGTAAAAAAAAAACTTTTTTTTGTAATAAAAAAAGTTGAAATATATTGTTAGCGTTATATACAATAACATTGATAAGTCCTTATTACTTATTAATAAATACGTTTGATTTCATCATCATCATCAGCCCTTGTCTGCCCTCTGTTGGACATAGGCCTTTCCCAATGCCTTCCAAAGTATACGGTCATCCGCTTTCCGCATTCAAATTTATTTGATCTAATTGTTAATAATTTAAATTATTTTATTTTCGAGAAGGAACACGAGTTTATCTTTAGTACATACACAACAAAAAAGATTATCACAAAAAAATATACTATGACATATGAACGTACCTTAATATAAAAACTACAAGATTAACTACAGATAGTAGTGCAGATAAAATAGAAACGCAACGCCAGGCTACCGCGCGTCGCGCCACATTTACGAAAACCGATATGTCATACAATATGTCCACCTCACGCTGTACAATACTATATCTTTGGATTAAGATTATCTTAATAATAACTGCCAAATATACAACCTTGAATATAATTCTAATTATTTTTTAGTAAACTCAAACATTGCTTAATAAAGATTTTTTTTTAATTAAAAACATTGGCATGTTTTTGTCAATTTAGTAATATTTCATTTACCACTACAATTAAAGTCTAGGCTTGTGCTATGATATGGTTTACGACAATACTCGAATGGCAGGTTTAAACCTCGACCAAGTGATCGGATATCCGGTCCCTTAACCATTAGGCTATGGGCGCTCATAATTTGTTTATTAGTTTTGTCTAACTGTTGCTGAATACAGAATTTTTACATGACAGTGAGGGAAATCACGGTATATAGCAAAAAATAAATTTACTCACTCAGCTCTTTCCTTGAGTATCTTAGCATAGTTGTCATCACCAACACAACCCAGGTATGTGCAGACATCAGGCATCCTCAGAATCCACTGTGCAACACGTAGTGAGTTCTGCACACTGCCTCCCGCAATAAACTCTGCATTATACCTGGAATTACAGCACTGGTATTGTTCAATTTATAAATATACCGTTTATATGGATGGATGGACCTGGATGAATTTAGGCACAGATAGTGTACTGTCGAGAATAGACCATAGGCCACTCACTAAGTTTCCATTTTTAATTATGCGTGGAGATGTTGCAACCACACACTAGTTGCTGCTAAATTTGCATTACATGAGAAAATTGAGATCCAGTAAATTAAAAAAAAGGTTTTGGGTTTAAAAATCTAAGATAAAATATATTTTAATGTGGTTTATTCCATCGGAAAAAAAACTGGAAAAATGATAACATGAACAATGTTATCAGGAACAAAACATTAAACGGTCAATTATAAATCACCAATTGTTTGTCACCATGTTAAATTATGAATTGCAAGTGTCAACTTTATCCAACAACTAAAACAAATTAATTTCACAGGCCATCAAGATTCGATAAGACATTAGTATTGTTTCAAATTAATACTGTTTTTATACACAAAGAAAATGTCTAATAACCTGTTAAAACCACTATGATTATAAAATAACCTTTTAAATTAATAAATGAGTGTAACTTAATTTTTAAACACAATAATAAAACAGGATTTGGAGCTTCCTTGCTCTGCAACCCTGATTATTGATTGCTTGAGTCAAGGGATTATGGGCCACTTTTTTATTATAGCATTATACATTCAAATAAATTTATAATAATTATGAATAAAAAGATTATACCTTTCCATTAGCTCATTGTACAGGGGCATATGTTTAGGTTCAGCCATAATGGCATCATCAGGATGTAAGTCATACTTCTTTAGTAACTCCTCATCCACAATAGCCGAGATGTCTAGAAGTGGATTACCAATGCCCACCAGAGCTCCTTTCATGTCACCTTTTTTGCTACAATTATAAAATAATTAATGACATTAACTATTCCTGCCTATTTAATATATCTTACTTTACCTTCTATTAATAAGTCTAAAAATAATCTGTATTTTATTTCTCACAGATAAATATACTGATGTCTGTTTCTAAATTCTTATTGACATAGTACGAGAGGAAGTAATTATAATTCAAAAATCCACTCACCTAGATTTATCCATTATGTAATTTTAAATAATGAACAATTAAATTAAGGTTGTAAAACTTTATGAGATTCAATTTTAATCAGTTTTAACAAATTAAAATTGTTAGCAAACGAAGTTGCACCGCATGTTCGGTTAGCCTCAAGAAAACGTGCTCGTCCTACCTAAGCGTACGAAAGAATAATTTAAGATTCAAGCATTATTCACATTTTACAATCATCCTTATTCACTCCTATGCTTACAGTTCATCAAATGTCAAATTTCAACTGTCAACATAGTCTGCTGTCACGCTCAAGCAGTCACTGTCAATTTCTGTCAATGGGAAGAAAGGTCCACGATGCGATTACTAGAATAATTATTAAGTATCGATTTTCTCGCTACATTGGAAAAGCGCCATCGTTGCAATCATTTCATGGCTTTGACCAAAAAACATAAAAAATGTATTGAAATACTATTAAAATTGTTAAAACAAAAAGTAGTCTTAGGTTACCAAAGACAATTAAATTCTGTAGGTTACACTTGCTACGGTAAATACCTGTTATCGTTAACTGCTATCAAGTGTTATTTTCTTTAAAGAGTTAAAGACTATATTTCACTAATTTTATATGTTATATAATCTGTTCTTAAGGTTTTATTATAACCTATAACCGGCAAGGAAGATCACATTGTGCTTGAGCGATCTCTTTGGAGAATATTCGAGAAATAAAAAGCTCGAATTTTGTGTTTCAAAAAAAATCATTCCAAATAGTTTAACAAAATGCTTCGATTGCCTCGCGTTGCTCGTCAGACCATTGCTCTACATAAAAATCATCAAATCTCAAGATTTTACGCCAAAGATGTGAGGTTCGGAGCTGATGTAAGAGCTCTCATGCTTCAGGGCGTCGATATTCTCGCCGACGCCGTAGCTGTAACAATGGGCCCAAAAGGTAGGAATGTTATTTTAGAACAGTCCTGGGGGGCACCTAAAATCACCAAAGACGGGGTCACTGTTGCAAAAGGCGTGGAACTTAAAGATAAATTCCAGAATATAGGGGCTAAGTTAGTACAGAATGTTGCGAATAACACAAACGAAGAAGCCGGCGACGGCACCACGACGGCGACCGTTTTAGCTCGAGCTATCGCCAAAGAAGGTTTTGAGAAAATTTCAAAAGGCGCTAATCCCATAGAGATAAGACGGGGCGTTATGATGGCTGTTGATGCTGTGAAAGATAAGTTAAAGAAAATGTCCAAACCGGTGACCACGCCGGAAGAGATTGCACAGGTAGCCACAATCTCGGCCAATGGGGACACTGCGATCGGCAAGCTGATCGCTGATGCCATGAACAAAGTTGGGCGTGATGGTGTCATAACCGTCAAGGATGGTAAAACATTGAACGATGAGCTGGAAATCATTGAAGGTATGAAATTTGATAGAGGTTATATTTCACCATATTTCATTAACTCTTCAAAAGGAGCAAAAGTAGAGTTCCAAGACGCTTTAATTTTATTTTCTGAGAAAAAAATTAGCAATGTCCAAACAGTAATCCCTGCCCTGGAGCTTGCTAACCAGCAAAGAAAGCCACTTATAATTGTTGCTGAGGATGTAGATGGTGAGGCTCTATCCACCCTAGTAGTAAACAGATTGAAGATCGGTCTCCAAGTAGCAGCAGTTAAAGCCCCAGGATTTGGTGATAATCGCAAGGCAACCCTTAGTGACATGGCCATTGCTACTGGTGGGGTTGTCTTTGGTGATGATGCAAACCTTATTAAGCTGGAAGATGTACAGCCTTCAGACTTGGGACAGGTTGGCGAGGTCATTATTACAAAAGATGATACACTGCTACTGAAAGGTAAAGGTAAGAAAAATGATATTGAGAGACGAGCTGAGCAAATTCGTGAACAAATCCAAGAGACAACATCTGAGTATGAGAAGGAAAAACTTCAGGAAAGACTTGCCAGACTGGCATCTGGAGTTGCATTATTGAGAGTTGGTGGTTCAAGTGAGGTGGAAGTCAATGAGAAGAAGGACCGTGTCAATGATGCCTTGAATGCTACCCGTGCTGCAGTAGAAGAAGGCATTGTCCCTGGTGGTGGTTCTGCTCTCCTCAGATGCATTCCAATTCTTGCTGAACTTAAAACTTCAAACAGTGACCAAGCGACTGGTGTTGAAATTATTAAAAAAGCTCTCAGAATGCCATGCATGACCATTGCAAGAAATGCTGGCATTGATGGATCTGTTGTAGTAGCTAAGGTAGAGGACTTGGGCCCTGAGTTTGGTTATGACGCCCTAAACAATGAATATGTTAACATGATTGAGAAGGGAATCATTGACCCAACCAAAGTAGTAAGAACAGCACTTACTGATGCCAGTGGAGTAGCGTCTCTGCTCACAACTGCTGAAGCCGTGATCTGCGACATCCCACAGGAAAAAGAACCTAATCCGATGGCGGGTATGGGAGGCATGGGTGGAATGGGAGGTATGGGAGGGATGATGTAACCCGGTCACAAAGACTCCACAGTGCATTTACACAGTGTAAAGAGAACTATTTAGTTACGCCACCTGTTAGGATATTGCAATGTAATGGTGAATGATTTATATAATTGTGCAGTGAATGAGAATATTTTTTTTGTTATGAAGTCTGATTGCACTAGACATGTAGCGAGACAGCTGTCTTAGATTTATTTAGTTATAATGTTCGCTTGGTCAAAGAATGGTGTTATTTTTAATAAAGAATGTTTTCAATTTTGTTGTTTTAATATGTTTCATAAGATTCATTTGAAAGTTTCTTTTTAAGAGAAACTCATGGTAATTAATAGATGGATATTTATATTCTTTGAACTTTTGGCTTTGAAAAATTGACAAGTTCCATTTCTGTAATTGATTTTTTATACAAAAATAGTGGTACAATAAATCTTGAGCCAAAGTCCGTTTTGCTAGTGTTATGTAACATGAGCACAGAGTAAAGTTAAGAATTACGTAATACGTTCCTATTTTGTAAAATGTACGCGATAATACGGGAAATGTATTCAAAACATTTACTTTCTTATATTCGTAAAATAAGTTGTGTGAGTTACCCTTGAATTCATTTGCATTGATACAAAACCAGTTGTTGATAATAAATATATTGAACCATTGAACCCCACCTAAAGTGAAAGGATAAAACGCGTACAAATGCCTGTGTACTTGTACGTATATAAGTGCATTTTATAATATTGACACAAAGACTTAGCGCCGAGAATGCCTACACTGGTGCCAAATGTAAAGTAGGACATGGTAAATAAAAGATTTTCGTCCATTGAATCAACGATAAAAAAAAATACATTTGTTTATTCAATATTATAAAATAGACCTCATTTCCACACTTTTGATTCATTCAGTGTACCGTTATCGTGTGTTCTGCTGAAACAACTAACCTAAACATTGCTACCTCTATCACACTTAAAAACCATATAAGAATAAGTTTTTGTAAAATGAAAACTCGTGGTATCAAAAATTGTCAGTTATGTTCGATTTTGAAATGAATAACTGACAATATTAATGTCGTTCAAGCATTTTTTAAGAACTCATAATCGTTGTAGAAAAAAAAACAACTTAGATTTTAGGTAATACTCTTTTCTTGTTAATATTTTATACAGTCTTAAAAACTATTACGGCGGTATATTTTTTTTGTCTTACAATTACTACAATCTAGATTCTAGGGTAAACAATATGTTTATGATAGTTGCAAACTTAGTTATATTAGGTATAGTCCCTTCGGTACTTTTTATGTACAAACGATAAACATATTATATTTAAAAAGAACGAAAATGTTCCCAGGGTAAAGGGAAAATTCGTTGATAAAAGATTAACAGGTTATAAAAATATTTGATCTTCATCCGAATCGCCAGCACCATAAACAAAATGTCTTCTCACAACATTGTCATTAGCAATTGCATTCTCAATATTGCTATTTTTACAAGGAGTCACAGGATATCGGACTGGCCCTAACCATTTTCGACTCAACCCATAGTTCCTTGGTAGGGCTACATTTTTAACCGATGAATTTTTTTCTGATTTGTTCAAACTATTTGTAGACGATTGAATTGATTTTAACGAAGATTTTTTTAATAAAATACCACTTTTACAATCGTCGAGATATTCGTCTGGTAAATCCATGTTATTGGGTATACTCAAGCTCAAAGGCCTACGTTTCTGCCTGGAGATGGTCATTTCTCCACGCCATGTGTTGAACTTTTGTTTATCTTTTTTCTGTGGAGTATTTTCTTGCGATGAATAATCTGCCAAATCAGACTCCTCATAAACTTTATTTTCAGACAAAGATTTCTTCAAGTTACTTTTGTTTGGGGTGTTCTGTACGCTACTTTTGTCTTTCATCCTGCTGATCACTTTTTCCTTTGTTAACTTTATTAACGCGTAAATTGTCTTTAAAGCTTCTTCATTGAGTAATTCATCATCAGCCAAATCAGCATCTAAAGAGCTGCCGATGTCTTTTAAATTTATTTGACTACCATTAAATACTTTATTTGATTCAATGAAGGAATGATAATCTAAATTGGATTGCTTATTTACATTTTGTAAAACAATTAGCTCAACTGTTTGTGGCGCTGATTGCAACATGACTAAAGCTTTGTCATATTTTAAATTTAGTAAAGTTTGGCCATTAACTGATATAATCTG
This sequence comes from Papilio gigon, assembly GCA_027563995.1. NCBI lineage: Eukaryota > Metazoa > Arthropoda > Insecta > Lepidoptera > Papilionidae > Papilio > Papilio gigon. The sequence goes on along the minus strand of JAODUI010000007.1, from coordinate 7,018,122 downwards.
GTCACCAGGTAACAGTTTCCTACATGATTCTGCAGGACTCCCGGGTGTGATTGATTTTATATACACATTTCCATCAGAGCCCTCAGCAACTTGCAAGCCCAATGCATTTGTTTCATTTCTCTCTATTACTGCAGTAACAAAAACTCTTTCACCTTGTACATATTCCATGTTATCCAATTTTTCAAACAAAGATGTATTAAGGCAAGATTCATTTACCTCTTTGTAATTAAAAACTTCAGAATATACTTTTGGTGATTCCAACACATATGCTGTAGGACCTGCACTGACATTCTGACTGTAATGTCTTTCAGGTAATAGTTTCATGCTGTTCACATTGCAATGATTTTTCTGCTCCAAGCTGAGGTCATCTGAATCGCTATGGATGGTACCATCTGATCTCCGACAATCGTTTGTGCTTTTGGACATCGGTGACCTAAGATTGCTGCCATCTAAGACTGTTTTCATTCCTGTAAATACCCGTGTACCCATCTTAACTCCATGCCTTCTGGGTAGACTGCTTTCTGAAGAGGAAAGAGCTTCATTTGAGGAACTGCCATGGCCTATACTTGAGGCATTTAAAAAGCTTTCATTAGGTTGTGGTGATAATATCCTTCGTAACAGTTCTTCAGTATCAGGCTTTTCATTTTCTTTATTTTGTACTTTTTTGTCCCCAAATATGTCTACTTTAAATCTTCTTCTAACAGGTCTTCGAACTCGTAATGGATTTCTCACTGCTATATTATAACTATCCTGGTAGTTACTGCAATCCACTTTCTTCGGGCTGCTTCCCGGAGGTGAGCCAATTTCCGCAGATAAATATGTAATAAAATCTTCTTTCGCATATAATTTTAAATACAATCTGTGGTGCAAGGATGCCAGCCAAAATGTGAAATAACTTTTATTATCAGCCATTTTGAGTTTGTTCTTAATACCAATCTTTGATAATCCAGAATATGAATTAGGCATAATGTATAAACTTTTTTTGTTATAATAGAAAGTGTGGATATGATGCCATGGTAGACTCTGTAATACTATCCTGTTGGTATGGACACCAGAGTCATCAACTCCTTGACCATTCCTAGAAAACAGCGTTATCCCCCTTGGGCCGATAGACAACCATACATCTCTACAAAACCCATCTCTAGTAGCCCATATTGCTGAGTAAAAATGTGCACCATAGTCTCTGAATGTTTGTGCCAGTGTTATATAATTGACAATGGCTTTATTTTTGTCCAGACCTCGCCTAGATTCGTGGGCTCTCTTCATCCTAAGTTTTACATCTGCCATATCTTCAGTTATAACAGATTCTGGCAAATAGTGTTCTAAGAGAAAATAGTCAGCAGATCCATGTTCCCTATAAGAATATTCACCAAACTCTATGTGCAGTGCATACCCAGCTAATAGTATGAGATTCTGTATTGTAGAAGTCATTTGTCCTTCCACAGTCGCTCTTCGCAGCTGCAGATACACCCTGTATCTCCACTCACCACCTTGAATATTACTTGCTATGCTCTTAGGAAGGAAAAATTTTATCCTTAAAAATACTGTTAATGTGATGTTTTCCTCCAATCCTTTGTTTTTCTTAATAGTTTTATGCCAGTTTTCTGGGGCGATTTTTTTAATTTTGTAATCATCAGGGAGGAAAACAAAATCTCCACCAATTAAAGCTGCTACCCCAAGCATAAAATTGTGTTCATATTTTTCACTATGAACAACACCATCAAATAGCTGGCCAGCTGTTATTGTGACAGGGTCACAAAGCACCTCTATCCTTTGTCCACTTAGTAAAACAATCATTAATACTTTTTTATCACAAATAGCACTTAGAGTCAAGTCTATGTGCTTAATTGGTTGAGAAGCACGCACAATAAATTCTGGACCAATATAACCTTCTTTACCCTTTAAACCATCAGCCTTGTACAGCCTAGATGCAGCTCTTTGAACGGGTTTTCCTCTTTTGAAATTAGATGATTGTGTGGTCTGCTTAGCTTTGTTGAACTTGCCTTCATCAGAATTTACAGCTGACATAGATACAGTATTATTTTGGATTTGTGGTTGTTCAATTTGAGTGCTGGTAGCTATATCAAATGTTGAATGTGCATTGCTCAGACCACCAAGTCTGGGTGTATCAAAGACATTGAAAGCATTTCTATGTGTCTTAGGCACCCGGTAACTAGGAAATGGATCTCTTTCATCTGGTGAACTCATAAGGCCAACATAGCTTCTTGGACGAGTGCTCACTTTTAAGTTTGCATTGGGTGAGCTAGCTTGAGTTTGTAACTGCTTTGTTTCTAGTTGTTCTTCAGATTTGAAGTGGTGGTAGTCCATAACAGGGCTGAATGTGATAGATGCAGCCGAGCAGGAGCTGCGCCCTGAATCTTCATCACAATTTCGCGGCATCGCACTGCAATAAAGAATGAGATATGAAGAAATGCATTCAAAGTTAAAATGATTTATACTGCAATATGACAACAATAAAGAAGTATATGTTAATGGCATGATCAATACAGAAATGTAGGAAATATGTATAATACTATTGAATTCCTGAACAATGAATGATCGTCTATGCATTCACTAATAAATTATGCATGTCCTTACACACCAATCACAGTGATCTTATGAAATTTCGTTTGCAATAAACTATGTCATTCTTTTAATTCTTAAGAATAGAAAGTATACATCATTCAATTAATACAATGTACAATTAAGTTATAAAAGTACTCGAAAAATATCTACTTACGTTTTAAAAATTCGTCTTAAAAACGAACAATGATAGCTTTAACACTTGTTCATTCATATTACATGGCTACCGAAATTCATACTGTAAATCCTTTTATTTATGAAACTAACTAAGCCAATTGCACATCATTTGAATATTGAAAACGACCTTCCTTTATCTATTGTTCCAAAATAAAAATATTTAGTAAATTGTAAATGAAGTTATTCGTTGCCATTTGGCAGATTATAAAATTTCCAAGTGCTGCAAGTAGTATTTTGCAGAAGGGAGTGGAGTGAGACTCTGTTCTTTACATTGTAATTGTGCCTATTTTATTCAAGAACTGACCATTCTTGCAAAGTATTTCGCATAAATAAGAATATATGAAGTATCTCTGACATTATCCATTTTGAAATAAACGAAGCTATATTTGTTTAGAGTTAACATATTGAGTGATCGGGTTTTGTCATTTTTAATCTGTTAAATTTTTAAATATGTCACCGCCATGATGACATTTATGTCAATTTTCTGTAATCATTTTATCAATATCCGTCAGCCGTTTGTCTTGTTCTGGGAAAGGGAATGTATTGTTTATTTTATACGTAGTAAATGCAAGAACGTACCGTGGCATATTGCGATGTGCGATTGAATATCAACAGACATTATTGAACATGGCTACCTTAATCCAATCTTACGAACAGCAATATTCGGTACTTACAGCCGATGTTACAGCAAAAATTGGTCGACTTAAGGTCGGAAATGAAGGTAAATTATTTAATATCTACAGAAGCTTAACAGCTTGAGACATTTCTGATTCAAAATTCAAAATAAATATAGCCTTCAAATAAAGTAGTGTTTTATATGGTTTCAGAGAATAGAGAGCAGTTATCTAGGGAAATTCAAGCAAACTTTGAGGAGGCCAATGATTTGGTAAGTTTCATACGGCATAAGTCTACTAGTTGCATTGTTTGTTAAAAAAAAAGTTTTGTTTGGAACGGCACCTAAATATTTGAAAGTAAAATATGGAAAGCACATAAGTACTTATTTTTTAAAGCTGGAGCAGCTTGAGTTGGAATATCGTGGCTCCGGGGCGGGGTCACGCGTGGCGGCGTACCGTGCAGAGTTGCAACGGGTAAAAGATGAATACCGCTCAGTACTCAGCAACTCAGCCACATGTATGTATACCATTTTTCATTTAGATTAGTATGCGTTAATATACAAGTATAGATTATACAAATTATTCTATTATAGACAATATAGAGACAGAAGACACATATGATGACTGGAATGTCAATGAGCAGCGTCAGAAACTGTTGGATAACACGGAGCGACTGGAGCGCTCCAGTAAGAACCTGAGTGAAGGCTACCGGGTCATCCTAGAGACGGAGGAAATTGGCGCCGCTGTGCTGCAGGATCTTAGCGTGCAGCGGGAGAGCATTCAGAGGTCCAGAGGGCGGGTAAGATCAATATATTTAATACCTTTTTTTTAGGGGACCGATAGCTACTTATATCAAAACTGATTATTACAAACCTTCCTACTCTTCCTTTAACTTATCTTTTTTTTATATTTGAAATACATTAAAATTAATGTTGCATACATGTTCGTCATCATTTCATAATCTTATCATTGATAACTTAACATAAATTGTACTATTATTAAGGTATGTTCATTTATTGTTCATATTCCTGTGCTAAGAAGTAATAGATTCAAAACTGTCATTTCAGTTGCGTGAAACGGATGAACAGTTGAACCGTTCGTCGCGTTTGATGAACTCGATGATAGTGCGGGCGCTGCAGGACCGGTTCGCTCTGGTCATGGTCCTACTGGTCACAGGCGCGCTGCTTTGTGCCGCACTCTACTTCTACGTCACCTAGCGCCTTGTACACACTGTACAAGTTGTACAGGGCCGTACTACTTGTACATCATGTGCAAGAGATTGCTCTGCCTTGGTTTTAGACTTTACATCCTGAAACATTTCCTAACAGCTTTCCTGTACTGCAAGTATAAATTATTTAACGGGTGCTGTAGGATGTAGGAGTTTATAAACGTGTGGAGATATTGATGTAATAAAATTAAAGAGACACTGTATGATGACTATGGTGTGCGATCACAACGCCATTTGAATTGGCGGGATTGTGAGTGAACAATGCTTTTTTGAGTTACGGTTGCAAATAGATTTAAATGCGTACTTCGGCTTTCAATAAAGTCACTTACGATATCAATTGCATTCTTATATTCAAGTATTTTAGAATTATTAAACTTTCTTATAATATTGAAACTTGAATCTAGAATATTTCCTTATGCTTCATGTAATGTTGATAAAACTTGTACAACATTATATACAACAAAACCTGTGTACTACATAAATTAAATAATCGCGACTTACACAAGTCGATGTAGGCACCGACTAGTTTCACACTTTGGGGGCCTTTCAGCTTAGTAACTAAGGGGCTATATTAGCGTTCGCGTGTCACCGGACACCGCGCGAGGGCATTGTCCATTCTTACTAAAGCTTAAGACGTGGTTCTTCTAATTTATATACTTATAACGTCTCACAAACGTTTTACTAACTTAACTAGTGTGTTGTTGTAGGCAAGCTTGGTAAGGCCCATAACTATAAAAAGTAAACATTCCAAGTTTACTGTACGTAAAGCTAAACTGTAAGAAAAATTGTTCAGTCGGTGTTTGGTGCCTTTACACTTACCTTAGAAGTAACATTCTAAAGGCAATTTTAAAAATGGCACATTTTTTAATTGTTATAAAAATGTAAGAATTTTTCATTATAATGTAGTTGACCATTTAATTATAGCGGTAAATATATTGTCCGCTTTATATTTTTATGTTAAATAAGATATATATGTAAAGTAGAGGCTATTGTAAATTTTCATACTTTTTCATCTGTCTGCATATCTTAAAAATTCGTTGTAGAATAGTTTGAAAATGTTAATACTGTAAGTACCATATTACTTAGACGTCAAAGTTTGTAAGACATCAACAGCAGAAAAATATAAACTTAAAAATTAGCAAAGCGTGGCATGGTGTTGCCAGATCTCGGAATGCATGGACAGAGAATTGAATCTTGGTTCTTCACTGGCTTATAATTTATGTTGACTTTAACTGATTTTATATTGAAATTTTCATTATTTATTGTGTAATTTATTAGGAGGCTAAAATAATATTTAGTACATTATCTAAAGTGATTATTTTAGAGTAAGTTTATATTTTAAGTTATTTATGGACCATTTCCTAGATATGTTCTCTGCATTAACATTGAAACACTTCATTAATTCTTTAACATTCATTATTTAAACAAAGTTTTGTATGTTTATAAAAGATTAAGAAACTAGCATATAAAATAACATTAAATATGTTGAAAAATGCACCGTCTTTGTATTAAGATATCTGCTTGCTGTATTTCAAATATGATTTGACATCAAAATATATTCACTACACACTTCGGTTTACTCATAGACATGTTCACATATTGTATGTATGTATGTATGTATGTATGTATGTATGTATGTATGCTAGGATCTCGATACATTAATGCTTTTCTATTATGATGCTTCCACTTGCTTCCCAATACATACTGTTTTTTTTATAGTTGTTAAGCTCGCTACACACTTTCAGTTCATCTGATCACTCGAACTGTGCCGCTCGACTGTTCGGTTAGAACTGAAAGTGTAACAGGCTTTATGCCAATACAAATGTCCAAAGAAATTAAGTGTTACATAACCAGACCTATTGTACTATTCAAACTAAGTCACCCATAGGAAAGACCTGACGCCTCAGTGGTAGTAATCTGGTCAGTTCGAGGTCAGGTGACTGTAAGACATACAAACATGCATAACTGAAGAACAATACAGTTTTCGAGATCCTCGGTCTAGGTGGTAAGCACATTTTCATGTTTATATCATGTTGAGACTGTTTAGATAGATAGCTGTCGTAGTGTAGATAGACGCCGCGCCGCGCTGCGTGGACGAATAAATTATGTGATTCAGTCTTGCGTTTTATTTACAACTACCTACATACCGACGTGTGTACTAAAGGCTGCTACTAGGCTTTCATTGTCGAATATCTTTTACGAAAATTTTATTGTTTTAGCAGCTGAAACTAACGGTACATTTCTAATGTAGAATAAAATTGACATTGATAAATTCTGTTCTCAGAAATTAGCAGTTGGTTTTTCTTAATGATGTTCATTAACACACTTTTGAATAAAAAAAAAACATTATATATTACATAAATCACCAATTAGCAATAAAGTAACAAACGTCAACATGATTATGCAATATTTTGACATCAATATTTTAATTTGACTTAAAATAAATCGAATTGGCAGATAATTTACATGTAAAATTATTCCATTACACACACAATGAAATATTAAGAATATTGTGGAGATTTAGTAACGAACATATTTACATACAGAAATAAAATGATTATATTTATTAACTGAAGTATTTGGAAGGTATTGGGAAAGGCCTGTGTCCAACAGTGGGCAGACAAGGGCTGATGATGATGATGATGATGATTTATTAACTTGCATACAGTTTTAAGTCTCGGAAATATTTATAGACTTAAGAGAGTAGAAAACATTGTGACATCAAGTCGATGTCAATTTAATAACGTAATTTTAAAATGCAATAATTGTGTTAATTCTAGAAAATTAAAATAATTTTCATTAGAAAGTACAGAGTTAAATATGTTTGAATACAAAAATGTTTTAGTAAAGTTTATTTAGAAACTTGAAGATTTCATTCGGTATGAAATAAACGTTTAAAAAAGTAATCAATTCCGTCAAAGAATTTAAATATTACACACGTTCAACATAATATATACATAAGTGATTTACATATATAGACATCTGCACTAAGTGAGCTGATATTATAATGGCAGAGCACAGGATGTACAGAAAAGATATTCCTGTATACATCCTTCCCTTGTCAACTCCCCTCCCTTTCCAGTTATTTTCTAAAAGAATAATCCGCAACAACTGTCCCGCTGGCGAAGTAACGTGCGGTACTACGCGAGGCTGTGGCCGGCCGCCCGCGCGCTCTCGTCCTCCACCTTCTCTCCTAACGACTCGAGCCGGGCTTTGTATTCATTCACTTTTACATCCTGCAAACAAAATACGTATTTAATAGTCAGTTTTACTTTTTTTTTTTAACTAAAATTTTTGATTTTTGTTAATTTACTAATATTTCTTGTAACCATTCCTTACAAGCCTGAAGAAGCTTGTAGGATATGGTCATAGTCGTATGGTCGAATTCGAACCAACGATCGCGATATCCGAGGTCCGGACATTAACCATTAGGCTATTGGCGCTTCTATATAATTATACTATTTAAAAACCAGATAAAATCCTACTTAAAGTAATTACTTATTATAATAGACTTTTTAAATAATAAATATTTTTGATGGATTGAAATCAGATATGACGGTGATGATGTGATGATGAAAAGGGCAAGCTGATAATAATGAACTGTTTCTATGGTTATACTTTAAAGGCCGATCTGAACCGTTAAATGGACACTTAGGCATGAGGTGTCTACACTAAGGGATAGTTTCCATAGCCCTTAGACAACTGTTAATTAGTGTGGCTTTCTTGTGTGAGAAGTGTCAGTTACAAGTTCTCACCAAGTCCGAGAGCAGTATCAGCAGGTCGTCCTGGTCATTCTTTAGTTTATCTAACTCTACTTCTTGCTTCTGCTTCTCTTCTTGCGCGGCGTTCAGCAGCTCGGTCAGTCGGTTTACTTCTGTGGTGAGCTGCTGCGCGGTAGCTTCGAGCTGCGCGGAGGGCGCGGCGGGGAGCGCGGTGGTGGGAGTGGCGGAGGGCGGGGGGTGCGCGGCGGACACTTGCGCCTTCAGCAACGTGTTCTCGTCTCTTAGCAGCGAATTTGAAGATTGCGAGTCGTTCAGTGCCACCTGGAAAGTTATTCAATTTATATAGTATAAAGTTTGTTAACATTTTAATTTAATTACATCTTTTAAAAACGTAATTATCATCCATAAGGTAAGGTGCGGTCTTCAAGTGGTCTCCGAGATCAACACTAAGGGACTGACCTGCAGCGCGTGGTTCTGCTGCAGCATGTCATCCAGCTGCGCGACCAGCTCCTGCAGGCGCGCGTCCTGTTGCCGGATCAGTGCCTTGTACTGCTCCAGCGCCGCGCCCCCCGCGCCCGTGCTCGCGCTCACCTCCTCCGCCGCGCTCTCCTGCTTCACCACTAAGCTCTGGATGAGGACACCTGCAAAATGAAAGCATTAATACCTTTGACCACCTATCACTGACCTTCGAGGCCTGCAAATACCTGCATCACCTATCAAAAACTCCTTTAGTGAGAGAGGTGGAAAGAGAGGAGGTCGAGGAGGATGAGCGATCTGTCACTTTCGAGATTAAATATAGTTGTTAGTTACATTTTAAATTAATAATAATAATCATTTATTTCATGAATTGTGTTAAAAAATGTTAAATATATTTCTCATACGTGGTCTAGGAACTGAGTGCAAAGGACTCACTTTCCAAGACTTTGAACAGCCTACAGAACTCGTAGTCAATAAGCACTTCGGCGGGGGCCTTCGCCCGGAGCTGCGGGTGCTTGGCCGCCTTGTTGTACAGCTCGTGGCGGGACACCTCGCTCAGCTTGGCCACGAACGTCTCCATGCCCACGCGGCGCACCACCAGCTGCTTAAGCGCCTCCCTCGTGTAGTTCTCCACCGTGTCGTCGTTGAAGTGGATGCAGATCGCGAGCAGGAACGCCGACAGACCTGAAAACGTTACTTTGGTATTCAATTAGCTAAAGTTAGTTAGCCTAATTGTAGTTAACTTTCGATCGCTAACTACTATAGTTCAATTTGAATTTCTTACATTCGCAACAAATAATCGTTTTTCACATCACCGTGTACCGTAGCCTGTGTGTCATTTTTGACAGTATACTACGTTGTAGTCCTTCGAGCCGGATACAGACTCGCGTTATGTCGAATAAGACTGCAGTAAACAAAGTCACGGAAGGGAGCTAGTTAATGTGCGACCTTGCAGCAGGTACTCGTTGTCGTCGTGGTCGTTGGAGCAGGTCTGGTTGACGAGGTAGGCGACGCCGCCGGGCGCGCGGAGGAACGCCGCCACCGCCGCGCCGCAGCGCGCCGTCCACCGGCTCAGCAGCATTAGCAGCGCCACCTGGCACAGGACCACCGCGTATTATCACAACAGATATCTCGACTTTAAAAGATACTGATAAGAAGCGAAAAAAGTAATAATGGAGAGCAAAGTCGATTGAAATTTTCAATCTTTTTAATACAATACCCTGCTTGTTCACGACACAGACTGTATTGGTGCCTATTACGTCACTTTACTAAGGTATCAGGACGCTTTAGTTGTTTTTGTGTAAATAAATAAAAACGAGATGCAAAATGTTGTCATAAAAATAACAAAAGCGTCTTTCAAATTTCGAGTACTTTTAAAAATCTCACCTTAGATTGTAGCTTCGTGGTCTGTTGCAGTAGTAGCGTACACTGATGCAACAAGGAGACGGGGGAACTTCCTATATTAGTTGCCAACAACACTCGCAGCAGTTGTTCCTTTTGTATGGGATTGTCGATCAGTGCATGCATGAGAGCCACCGCCGAGAACCAGTTCGAGAGTACATCGGAAGAGAAGAGACCTCCGCAGAGTAGTTGCCCGCTTGTGAGATTTGAGACATCGGTGGATGACGGTAGGAGTGTCTGGACCAGGCTCGCTTGACTCATCTCATTGTGGTATAGATAGCATTGGAAACAGTATAAAACTGCGCATCTGTAAAATGTATATCACTTGAAGATGTTTACCATTTAATGTAAACTGATGATGAAATGGGTGGACAGTGGCATTTCTAAGAATGTTTTAACAGTAAAACCTTAGAATAAGATCTAAATAGTGGCCACTTTTACTCACCTTAACGAGAAAGGCTGCTTCTCATTAACCATAGACATTAGTAACACGACAATAGCTGGTCGTGGTGGATTTGAAGGCGCCATAACATTGCCCACAAAATCTTGGTTACCTATATTCCCTCGGACTACTTCACCAACTGTATTTATAGTTTCTGTCAGTATATCAGCTGGTACCCCACTCGCCATCAATATATTACACAGAGAGTCCAAAAGACCAGCATTCTTTAATATCCTCTGGCAGTCTGAGACAATCTGTACTGAGTTACAAGGTGACACCAATGTACGGACTATATGCAGCATACAGTGCACATTTGAAACCTTTTGTGGAGACCACCCTGCATCCTCATTCTCCTCAGGTGTGTTAAACATTGGCAGCATCCTCTGTATATAACTGCCTTCTTTAAAGAAATTAATATTACTACTGTTATTCTTCAATAAATTCAACATTAGTAGTAAACAGTCTTCTACAATAATTCCACCATCAGAAAATCCTTCGCTAGAAACAATTTCGAACAACCTGTCAAATGCGTTTTCAAATGCGACAATCTTCTGTATATTGGCATTACCTTTTGTAAGTTTTATTAAAAGAAGCAATGTTTCATTTCTTATAACTTCTCTGTTGTCACTCAAGAGATCCATCATTTTGGAAACGCCCATTGGTTTGACGAGAATGATCTCCTGCATATCTTTAGGTCTATTCGTTAACAATGATGTAAGCAATTGCACTGCTGATAGTCTCACTCTGAAATCATACTCATCTAACAAATCTAGGATTAGCTGAACATTGTTATGGTCCTTTATAAACATTTCGGTAAACTGCTCTCCAATGTTCATTGGTACTTGGGGGTTGTCTTCCTCCTCTTCAAATTGTGATGGCGACATTATGTTGTTTAATGTATTTAGTGCATGGTTTATTGTTTCACTATCAGCACGGTCCAATTCTAAAACCTACAAAGTCAATATACATATTGTGTTATAATTTATAAGTTCATTACTTTATTATATTGCTAGAGAAAATTTCAACTTGTTTATTATCTGTATTATTTTTCTCACAGTATTTAATTACTAAGAGTTATATAAGAATGTTAACCTGCTTCAATGTGTCCATCCCTTGAGCTCCCACCTCTACTCTGTATGTTCGGGACATAGCCTTCAACGCTCTACATGCATCTCTACGGTCTTCCAAAAGTGTAGAATTGTTTACACGCTCCACCAAACGCTCCACCTAGAGCCACATAGAATAATTTTTCATATAGAAATATTCTTGTCCATGTCTAATTATAAATAATATTAAACGAGTATGCAATTCAATAGCAAACTATTCAAACTTTATCAATTTCCTCATGTTAGGATCAATTTGTTTATAGCTGTATCATCAATTTGATAGTTTGAAAATAATCCTTGAAATTGTTTGCTATATTGACAGAATCATGTTCCATTATTGCATTAAACAATGATTTATTGTTACAGTATGACTTTTTGGAGGTTGATTAACTTAGATTTTAACTTTTTTAATATTATAGACTGAACATATTATGCGAAAAAAAAGTAAATATTGTCCTACGTGTAAACGGCGATAACATACATATTACGTGTGTAGTTTGGGCCACGCCTACGCAAATGTAGAAAATATAACTTTATACCACTGGCGTCAATTATAAATAGTTCATATCGAGATTACTTCATAAATGTAGGAATGTTACCGTTTCAGCCCCTGAAGGATGATGACCAGGTTCCGGCGCACCAAGAACGGTCTTCAGACCGCTCTTCAGAAAATCCATTCTGCCTGAAATCGTTGATAACTTCCCTTTGATGTTATTGAATTTTATTAATTAGAAAATCATCACTAATTTATACAAAAATTAAAAAATTAGGAGAGAGAGACACGTCAAAGCAACCAATTATTTCAATCCAACACTTGACGTTGACAGAAACGAAGATAAAAAACTATAAATACATTTTTTTCCCTAAATAAATATAAAACGACCCTGAAGAGCTACAGAAAACTTGTAAGGGGAAAGCTAACTATGTTCTGGTCAATATCTTTAGTTTTAGTTTTTAACTTCAATGAAAACTATTTGACTTAAAATTAAATAATAAGGACACCAAAGGAAGCTAGCTTTATCTATATTATCTGTAATAGTATTGGCATATCTACTGAATTGTTAGCTGTCTGTCAAATTTGATTTAAATAAACACTTTTTGTGTTTACTTATAACATTTATTATTAAGAATAAAAATTAGGCTCGCAATCACACCAAAGTCAAAATTATAAATCATAATGTCGACTGACCTCAGTGCAAGTTTCGACGAGCAGTATGTCAACATAAATACAAAGTTGAAAAAGTTGGTATTTTATTGTCCATTCGGTTTTCTAAATACGATTGTTTAGAATGTATTGTTTTTGAAAATTCTGTTTTAGGCGATTTATGCGTAAACCTAATGTCTCTGAAGCGACTAACGAGTTTATAGGTTTAGCAATACAATGCGAACACTCGGAGCAGCCGTCATTTGCTGGTCAAACGTACATCGGAGCTGCGAAGTG